>JAOTQR010000097.1:1125761-1144298 GCA_025774065.1 Solanum ossicruentum | reverse complement strand
GATTATATGTTGTAAATTTAGTTTATGTTTGGTAAAGCCTAAGATAATTACTAGGCCTAATGACTAATGGTATGTGTTAATCATTTTGTTATGATTTTATGTTGTTTCATAAGTTAAAAGCATTACCAAAGGCTAAAAAAAGGGCAAACTAGTATGCAATAGATTAAGTAGATAATTTATCAATTTCGCATGGAGTCAAAGATTCACTATTTTTTGGTTTTGGCGTATGATGGAATAAAGCAAAATAGCTCTTTAAACTGTCTGCACTTCTTTTAATTGTGAAGTAGCAGTTAGTCAATGCAACTTTCGACGCTCATGATGGGTCATCTGGAAATAGTCGCGCTATGTTTTTAAACATATTTAAACATAGGGGTCAGGCTGCATACATCAGACCCCCCTTATCCCGCAATGGACGAGAGCCTTGAGGTATTGGGGTAATATTGTTGATGATGATGATGAAATAATATTTGCATGTATTACTCTTTAATATGAAGCAAAAGTTACTATAATTAAAAAATTCTGAGATTGTGTTTATATTCACATTTTGATAATTCCTTGTAAAATAATGTTTCATCATCACATATTAACTTATTTATCTTCTAAGTATAATTTGTTTAATTTTTTATACATCATTATTATTTGATGAAAAAGTGAGATTAAAGAAGAAAAAAGAAAAGAAAAACCAAAAAAAAAAATGGAAATAATGTTTCCTTTGTTAGGATTCAAGTGTTATATTCAAGTTTCATACACTAGTATTTTATGATTTCTTCGTTTTAATTTATGTGAACTTATTTAACTGAAATCAAAATTTAAAAATGGAAATTAACATTTATATATGTAATAGAGATATTTTTATGTAAGGCATAAGACTTTTTTTTAAAAAAATTATAGTCTTAGACATATACTTGAGTGAGACTTGAGTCATAATATTTCTACAAATAATTTTTCTCTCATTCAATTAATACTTTTAGATATTGCGTCTAAACTTTCATATGTAGGGATAACAATGGGACGGGACGGGTATGAGGTGGGTTTAGAGTTATGGGGCAGGGGTAGGTTTAATGTTATGTGGGGGTGGCGCGGATTGAAGTGAATATTTTTAAAATTAATATGTGGCGGGTTGAAGTGACTATTTTTAAAACTAATGTGAGGCAAGATTTAAAAAATCAAATAGGAATTCGAAGAAAATTAAATCTTTAAGGATAAGAAAAGTCATCACGGGAAGCAAAACAAGGTGATTTAAAAAATTTACGGATTGAACTCAATTGACCCTGCCCCGTTCTATTGCCATCCCTGTTCATATAGATGAACTTCAATACCTTGTAAAACACTACCAATTTCACTACAAAATGAATTTAAAAAAAGTAATAGCAAAACTTTCTCATTATGAAAATTGAAAATAAATTTCAAAAGGTAGATGATGATATAGTAATAGCAGAAAGCTAAGGCCCATTAGAATTTGGGCTTAATAAGCCCAACAAAGGCCCATCTTGTATTTAAAAGTGGAATTTTCGTATATAGCCATTCGAAAATATCTTAAATATATTTTATAGCTGTACTTTGGGTAATTACATACGTAATTATAGTTATAACAACGTTTGTATGATTCTCGTAGATTTGTATATGTTTGTATAATTTACTATACTATTTATAGTTTTTGTATAACGTTTGTATATTTTACTATACAATTCGTGCACAATATTTGTATAAATTTAAATTCAAACACTAAAAATAAGAAATAAATAAATTATTAATACAATATAATTCTTTAATAAATTTATATAATGCAAATTTAAATTAATGTAGATCAATAAATAAATTATTAATACAATATAATTCTTTAATAAATTTATATAATGCAAATTTAAATTAATGTAGATCAAAAATATTTATTGGTGGTCCAAAGTAAGGGCTCTTTTCAAACAAAATAGGAACATTATTGAAGTGAGTTTTGCAATATTATTGTGCAAGTGATAATGATTGATGTGGACAAACTATAAATATTAATACTATAGTCTAATTAGATTCACATATTATAGCATTTATTTATGAAATAATATTTATGATGAGATTTTATTTTCTAAAAATAAAAAATTTTACTCAAAATTTTTAATTAACAATAAATTAAAATTTTGGCACTATAATTTTGTTGAAGGAAAATATATTTTGATAAGATATGTTAATAATATATCTCACATTTAACATGTTAACTTATAAAGAAATCATACTATAGTAGCTAATTCGGCTGCTTCCCCTGACCAACTACCTGTTCAACTCAACCTTCTATGAAACCTTAGACCTCTACCTCTACTGTAGGCGTATGATCTATCAATTCCGCATCAGGAGTGAAGTGGCTTTCTTCACGGCATTTGTTATGGCTTTCTAGTATACGATAAATAATTTATTAGAGATAATTAATATTTGGTATTCAATTCTATTTTTCAAAGTTCATTTTCAGTAATTCGATAAATAAAAAGAGATACCCAAATATTATATTTCATTGAAATTTCAATCCCATACGAAAATCAATCCTTGATTCAATTTGATAGTTTGATTTTTGATAATTTATATCGACTAAGAATAAAAGAAGTTAGATAATAACATATAATCTTCATTAAAAGTAAAAGATATGTTCATAATTTATCTGATATATAAACATTAAATTTCATATATATGATGAATAATTTATTAAATGTGGACATTCAATATTCCATGGATATTCTAAAAATTCTATTCGATACAATAATTAAAATTTCGATTTGATTTAATAATTCAATTTTCGATGATTTATATCGGATGGTAATAATAATAATTTTTTGTTATTTATAGAAAAAGTTTGATGACGGCACGTAATCCATTTGGCCCACATAGATTTCCCTCCGTGGATATCAACTACTATTTAAATTTGCCTTGAGAAAATTCCCAAAATTTCCGCCGCCGTATCTCCGGTGATCATCCGCCTTCGCCGCCACTACCTGCAGCAGTCGCCGTCCGTACACGTATTCTTCTTATCCTTTTTCTGTTTCAGCAGCGAAAGAAAAGTTAAAATTAAACTAAATTGTCAAAATTATGCAAAAAAAGTGAATTTCGAAAGTTCCGATTATCGCGGTAGAATAGCCACGCTTAGAAAATTCTGATAAAAGCAAGCATTATGGCGAAAAAATTGAAGAAAAAAATGCATTCTGTTTGTTGTGATACCGACGTGGCTGATCGGAATACGGCGGCAACAATGCCGGCAACTACAACATCTTTTAACAACATACCGTTATCTAAGTTCCTCGATATGCATCCGCCGAGATCTCATCCACATTCTAAATCACGCGCCACCGCTAATGATAACGTCGCGGAAGCTGATTGTTCCGGCGACGAATTTCATTCGGCGAGGATGAATGATGTTCCAGGGACTGGCATTTCTGGAATTTTATACAAATGGGTGAATTACGGTAAAGGATGGAGACCGCGATGGTTCGTTTTACATGATGGAGTACTTACGTACTACAAAATCAACGGACGGCATAAAATTGTGACGAATTTGGAGACAGAGAAAGGATCGATGATCGTCGGAGAAAAGTCGTTTCGTCGGATTAATACTTCGTCGACCACATCTTCTAAATCTCATCATCGGAGAAAGCCTTGCGGAGAAATCCACCTCAAGGTATCTTAAAGTTCCTTATTTAAATGCTTAAGTGTAATAAGAGCATCCATCAATGAATGATTTGCCATACGATGATCATCTTGTGGCTATTGAGAACAAATTAAATAAGATGGTTCTATTTCTTAATTTGTTTGACTTGCTCATATGAAATGCAGGTCGAAAAGATTGCAAAATCAGTCATTCTATAAAAAAAATTTTAACTTTCTTCCAGATAAATGTTTAAATTACTTCTATGTGGTGTAATGCTTTCCATTATGCATGTATTATTTCATTGTTGCTATTGCTCTCATATTTGTATTCCCTTTTTTCTCAAACTGTTTGGCATAGTTTATGTAAGCCGGTGGAATCTCTCTATATCTACTAGGTAGGGGTAAGGTCTTCCATAGCTTGCCGTCTTCAGACTCACTCGTGCGATAACACTGAATGTTGTTGTTGGTGTTGATGTTGTTGGCTTTTAAAGTAACTTAAATTAATTAGCAAATTTTCATTTGTTACCTTAATACTTAAGTCCAATGGAATGAAACGAAGGGAGTGACTGATTAAGTAGTGTGGTGCTAGGATCTTCACAATAACTGTTTGGAGTTAATAGTGCATTTGAAAATTTTGAAAGAGTTAGGTGTATGTCATATTCTCTTTTGGGGACATTGAAAGCAAGATGAGCTGTATAAACTGAGATAACTGGTGTACATGATGCTCACAAGTAGCAACAGTGCCCTAGGGTTCGTAGCAGAGTGCCTATTTGTAGAACAATGTACTGTTTCTGGATCTTTGTTCCACGTCTCTGTTACGCTCTTCCTGGGTCTCTTTATTTCTTGATATTAGTGTGCCATTTAAAATATCAAATTTGTAACACGGATATTTGTTTTATTTGTCCGATTGTTTTTATTTCGGAGTTGGATATTCTACTAACCAGTTAGTGTGTTATAGGTCTCATCTATAGAACATCGATCAGATGACCGGAGGTTTTCTATAAATACTGGGACGAAGAGGTTACATTTGAAGGCAGAAACAAGGGAGGACCGACGTGTTTGGTTGGAAGCATTGACTGCAGCAAAAAAGTTGTTTCCAACAAGTGATCCTGTTCTTGAGGTTCCAATGTATGAGAATGTGTCTGTATCAACTGAAAAGTTGAGGCAACGACTCTTGGAGAATGGTGTAAGTGAGATTGTGATTCAGGACTGTGAGCAGATTATGAGAAATGAATTTTTAGTATTGCATAATCATCTCCAGCAGGTGAAGCGGAAGCAGATGATACTGCTTGATAAATTGGGACAGTTGGAGGTATGACCTGCCACAAAATGACACCTTTTTGCCATTCCTTTTGCAGCTTGTACTTGCTGACCATTTTATAAGTTTTTCCTTAAAAAAATGACATTTTGGGAACTCAAATGGTTATTGAATGAGGTTCTGTAGTTAACAAAAGGCTTAGGAAATCATTCATTTCAGTCTACCCCGAAACGGAAGACCACAATTTGACTTGAAGAGCATAAATGATTCACTTGAAGAGTCTCATCAATGAGGAAAAAACTATGAACATTCCTTGAATTCCAGTTTTTTGTTTGAAACCAAAAAAAGTTACACTCAATTGAGTTGAACTAGTCATAGGGGTTTCTTTCTTGAGTCTGCAGCATATTGTAAGAAATTCCTCTGCGTCACTACTCATGTTGAATCTCCACTCTAGTCGACTTAGCCTCTTAACTGCTGAATGTGGTTGATGCTTGATTAACAATAAAGCTGGGGATCATCAATTACTGGACTTTCTCTGAAATTTCCATCAGGGAATGGATTTGTTTTATATTCTAGTCTGGAAGAATTAAGTAAACAGTTCTTGCAGTGCAACAGGATGGATTGTACAGCATGCCCTATTTAGTATGGATTCCTCATGAGGGTTTGTTCTGGAGTAATATTAGGCAGACCACTTCAGAGTTACTACTATTGGAGAACCTAGACTGTTAATTTCATCAATAGTTATAGAGTGGAATAGAGAGAATATGATAATTATTTGTCATTATTAGGAAAGTGAGAATAGAACAAGAAGATAGGAGAACGAATCTTGGCATTAAAGTGAAAGAGACTGCAGTGACCTAAACAGCTAGGGGAGAAAGAATCAGAAAAACACGTTGGAACATTAGCTGAAGGAAAGGAGAGGAAGTGGAAAGTGTATTACTACTATTCGCAAATGCAGGAGTAATAATGAACCATGGAATGGAGGAAACCTGTTGATACTCTATTCCAAATCTATCATTCATCTCGAATTACTAAATCATGTAGCAAACCTTCTATAATGGACTAAAAGTTACAAAAATTTGAATTGTATTGCTTGAGAAATCATCAGGCGTCAGATTTACCTCTCTTCAGAAAAAAAAATTGGAAATGCTTTTCTCCATCTAATAAAATGGAAAAAGCACGATTAAGAATTAATTTGGAGCGTACTATGTGCCAGATTTGCTTATAACTCTTCAGAAAAATGGAAACGCTTTTCTCCATCTAATAAAATGGAAAAAGCATGATTAAGAAGTTATTTGAAACATACTATATTTTTCACGACTTACTAGATTTTGTCTGGATAATGTCTGTTTTTGCTGAGCATACATTTTATTTCTCTATGCCCCAAAATATTTCTTCTTCTATATATATAGTAATGCCAGTTGAGCTTGTTTTTATTTCATTGCTGGATCTCGATTTAGGTGTCAATCTGAAAGCCATTTTGACCTTAATGATACTGAATTTAGGTTGCAGTAGAGAGACCTACAGTTTCTTTGCTGGATTCTACTTAGTTGAGCCTCAGAGTCACTTATGAGGCTCATGTGCTTTATGATTTACTAAAACTGCTGTTAATCTGCTTGCTCTCAGGCAGAAAAAGTCGACCTCGAGAACACTCTCATTGATGAGAGTCACAGACGGGCAAGAGATCGTGAAACATATTATGAAGCATCCGTGGATAAATTCGGAGGTATGCATATTTAGAAGTTGTTTCTCATTGATGCAGTGCAATTGTTTCAACTTCCTTATGGTATTTTATTTATTTTATATCTCCTAAGATAATAATGACATCATTTTTATTACAAAGCTTCACCATTTCTTATCTTTTACTTATAGTTTTATATCTCAAAGATTCAAATTAGATCCACTTTTATGCGTCCCAGAATATAAGGGATTCAAAATTAAATGTTGGCACCACCTGCTTTCTAAGGGCCTTTTCTTTAACATCACTGGCGGAAGATAATTCATGTGCATCAGCAAAGGTCTAAGAGTTTTGTTCTAGGCATCTATTAACCAACCTACCACTTTGCATATCTAGATCTAAAGAATCAGTCAAGATATGAGATACTTGCCATATCTTTGTAGCAACTAAATGTTTTGCATAAACAAAAATGTCAGCGTGCATGCACTTCGATATTGATCGAGAATCTACTATTTTCTACCTGCATAGCTCTTGGGTTATCGGCTTATTAAGTTTTAGGCAGATATAAAAATTTTGGTTAGTGTCACTTCTGCTGGGATTTATACCTTGGTTACCATGAAAGCTTATCAAACTTCTTTGGCCGCTAGACCATCTTGTTGGGGTATGGCTCCCCACCTTGCTTTGTAGAAAATGCTAGACTATGTTACCAAAATTTTGGTAACATGTGCTTCCTTTAGATCCTATCAGTAATAAAGCTTAAAGAACCTCTTATACTATAAAATACTCATGAGTGAACACTTACTAATTTTCAATACTAATGTTAAAAAAACAGATTTTGGAAACTTAAACTGAAAATGACAAGTGCTACACATTGCTCTCAAATAGAACGTCTTGTACCTTGTTCAACTGTCAATACGAGAATTTCTTATTCTTGTTGTTATTATTTTTGATTGAACTGATAAAAACACGAGGACTCTAGTACCGGGGAGATTTCCAAAATCAAACTACCATAAACAATTTTCATTGTTTAGTCAATTCACCTGAACGGAGTAAAATAATCTGATATAATGTTTATGAATGATCATGTAACAAGGAGACGCACTGACTGATTATGCACACACTTTTAGTTGATTGCATTCAAAAACTGCACCTACCTTACATAATTGCATTGAGTCTTGATATTTTTTTAGGCCTTCAACAAAGTTAGGATTGTATAAAACTGAAGTTTGTAACAATGAAATTCAACAGTGTTCCTTTGATACTCTCATCTGATTTGAAAATAAGGAGGCCCGGAAAATTTTCAGAGCACAAAAGTACTCTGAGATGAAGATTCCCTATTTATAAGATGTAAGACAAATTATAACCATGAAAGAACCATACATATTTCTCCTTTCTTCACATACTAATCAGTGTTGCAGCATAAAACATGGCTGCCCTTTTATTTATAGTTTCCAGTTCAAGTCAATTGGACAAAAGGATATTCACGATAAGAATCTTGTCCTATGCCTCATGAGTTTCCTGCTCTTTTTCTGTTCTGGTGGAATCTTAAATGTTTTAGATAAGTGACACGGCAGACGTGCATGGTTGTTTCTCATTAAGTAGTAAACTGTTACTCCCTTGAATGGAATATAACTTCTTTCTTATTTGTAGAAAACTCGTGCGTGCTTTCCTTCCTGTGTTGCAAGTTTTTCTGACGTACAGTTCTCCTGATTTCTTTTGTTAATGGTTTGATCATTGTTTCATTCTTGCATTTACCATTTCTGCTGATGGAACTACTCTTGAATAATTTATTAAATGAAGCATTTGGAGGAAGTGCAAGTGGATCTGACAACGAAGAGGAGGAAACTGATGATGAAGTAGATGCTGATGGCTTGTTTTTTGATGCTAAAGATGCTCTTTCTTCGACTTCCACAAGAAGCACTGATTCAGATGATGGAAGATCATCATATGATTCTGTAGAGTTTTATCCTTCTGAAGATGGTCCTAGTTCTGGTTCAAGATTTGCTATATCTGACTATCCTTATGTGAAGCGAAGGAAGAAATTGCCAGATCCACTTGAGAAGGAAAAAGGAGTAAGCCTTTGGTCAATGATCAAAGATAACATTGGCAAGGACCTAACTAAAGTTTGTTTGCCAGTGTTCTTCAATGAGCCACTCTCCTCTTTGCAGAGGTGCTTTGAAGAATTTGAATACTCTTACCTTCTTGACCAAGCATATGAATGGGGAAAATCGGTACTAATTTTCTGGGCTTCATCTCTATATTTCATCTTCGTTTGTTGCTACTATGCATTTCTTTAGGCATCATACATAGGACTATTCAGAAATTTCCAGCTGATGCCATGCAGCTCCAAGACTAATAAAATTTTTGAGAAATTTGTAGCATATGAATTTGAACTTTTTAGTTTTCCTTTTTGTTTGAGGATCTCCCATATTTTCTTTGGTATACTCGTTATAGTCGTTTCTGCCATTTCCTTCTTGCCTTTTTTTTTTCTTGTGTATTTATTTAGGAAGAATCGGAATGCTTAGATAAAATGTAATGATAGACGAAAAATTAACAACAGTGTTCATCTTGTGTCAATTAAAATAAACATGTGAAAAGGCATACTCTTTGATGCCTGCAATTTTTAGAAAGATAAAGATTATAGGGCCAGGTCCATCCGTTTTTGGACATGGGTGTGAAGGGAGTGTTAGAGTCAGTTAAAGATTACTGGTGGGGGAATGGACCGGTGGTCTATCTATATGGACTTGAGCAATCCCTCCCCTCATGAATTAGCTTTTGGAGTTGAATGAGGCACAGATGCCATATCTTTACAGTGTTTGATACCTTTGTCTTAACTGTTTTTCTAATTATTATCATTAGATTTACAAATCAGGATTTATTAACTCGTATTCAGAAGGTACTTACTAAGCAATTCTCTGTAAATACCTTCTCTTTTTGGATTTCTGTCATCTGAAATGCACGTCATTCTTTGCCTTCTCTGCCTTGTGAAAATTTACCACCTTTGTTCGCAAAACTTTGTAGGGAAATAGCATTATGAGGATTCTTAGCGTTGCAGCATTTGCTGTATCCGGATATGCTTCAACTGATGGAAGGATGTACAAGCCATTTAATCCATTATTAGGCGAGACATATGAAGCCGATTACCCAGACAAGGGGTTGCATTTCATCTCGGAGAAGGTACTCTTAAAAACAGCTGATTTTTAAATGGTCCCATCTCCTTATGCTAGATCACTATCTATCGCTTATGTTCTTCAAGTTAAGACTTACTATGCACATATAGAAACATGTGAAGGGCAAAAAAGGATGTGTTTTATGGAGGCAAATATTATCTTCTGAATTGTTTTATTTCGTCAAAGCTTTAATGAGCTGCTGTGAAAAGATACACTCTATATTTTTAGCTGAAGTGTCACTTTTGCTTTCTCTTTCTCTGTTCTTACGTATATTGTCCATGGTAGAAACAGATTTCGAGAGTAATCTTGCTAGCATCAGATCATATATTAGTTGTAGCCTATACACAATGAATTATCTGCAATTTCAATGGAGAAGAAACCAGAAACTCTCAACTTCAGCAATAAATGATTAACATCCTTTATTATCAGCAAGCAGTCTCACGTCCAGTGAGCGTAAGGACTAAAATCTTTAATGTAAATAACACAGTGAGAAACTATTCTGCAACTTTTTCCTGTTCAATTTTGAAGATTTATCTTTCAAACCTACTTACAGAAATGATGAATGACAATACACATTATTTGAAACACAAACAAGTAAGCACTTATAAGCGAAATACTTCAAATGTCGTAGGATTGATACACGACCCTTGACCTTTTTGCATTTATGTTTCGCGTTTATGGTCACATATTTATAAGTTTTGACAGTCAAGAAACAAATTACCCCTCGTAAGAAAGTTTGGTAAAGAAAAGAGCTTCCACAGCAAGGCCATGTAATATTCCAGAGATCTCTGCAACTTCGGTTTTATGATCTTCTTCCTGCTTGTTTAATAACGTATTTCTTGGTGACACAGGTTAGTCATCACCCCATGATTCTTGCATGTCACTGCGAGGGTCGAGGTTGGAAATTTTGGGGAGATTCAAATTTAAAAAGTAAATTCTGGGGGCGATCAATTCAACTTGACCCTGTTGGCGCCCTTACCGTGGAGTTCGATGATGGAGAAGTTTTTCAATGGGGCAAGGTATGTGTATTACATTGAGAATACTGCAACTCCTTTTGGGGAAGTTTGCTGAACTAGTTAACTTAATAATATCAGGTTACAACTTCCATCTACAACATCATTATAGGAAAACTCTACTGTGATCACTATGGTACGATGTATATCCGAGGGAATCGAGATTACTCCTGCAAGATAAAATTTAAGGAGCAGTCTATTGTGGAAAGAAATCCTCACCAGGTACAGCATCTCCACCTTAGAAGTGCTTGTGTTCTTCCCACTCTCTATGGCGTTCTATTCAATAGTGACCTAGTTATCTTCTGCTGGATGGTAATATCTGAAGTTTATAATCATTTTTGTGGAGAGTTTGGTTAAAAAATGCTGCTTTACTTTCCTACTCAACGTTATACTAAAAGGATGGATAAGGCACCATGAATCGTCTCATATCAAATTTTCTTTGCAGGTACATGGAGTCATACATGATAAGAGTGGAAAAAGAGTGGCAACAATTAGTGGAAAATGGGATGAAAGTTTGCATTACTCTATGGGATATAGTCCATCAGATGATGTCAGACAAGATTCTGATTCAAACTCACATTTGATTTGGAAGCGATCCAAACCACCAAATTCCCAAACAAAGTACAACTTAACGCGTTTTGCAATCACCCTGAATGAGCTGTCTCCTGAGCTTAAGGTAAGGGGATATTATAATTGATGGTCGTCCTTGTGTCCTGGTCATCCATATCTTTCAAATGTATTCTCATATCAAATGTTACAATTGTCTTTGCAAACAGAAAAATTTGCCGCCAACAGATTCAAGGCTTAGACCTGATCAAAGGTTTCTTGAAAATGGAGAATATGAAATGGCTGATTCAGAAAAGTTGCGGTTAGAACAGAAGCAACGGGAGGTAATGGAAATAGTTGTTTCTTCATAATTAACATTCTAAGTAGCATGGTGTCATCTATGATTTCTCAGGTTTTTGGTTTTTCTCATTGTAATTTACCAGATTAGTGTTTAATATACGTATTTAACTTGATTTATAATGAATGATGTAACAAGGTATAGACTTTCTAGTGTTAGAGAAACATCTCTCTTTCCGTTAGATTTTCTTTTTTCATTATTTAACATTGGGCTAAATGTGATCAACTGGAACGACTTTCGCATGACTGACCATAACTTGCTTAGATTACAGCATAACTGCTACACCAATAACATACCCCGTGTACTCTCACAAGTGGGGTCTTGGGAGGGTAGTACGACATACACATACTTACCCCTATCTTTATGGCGATGGAGAGGATGTTTCCAGTTGACCCTCGACAACCCTCCTGCTCTATCCAGGCTTGAGGATAATTGTTAATTGTTGTTTATGCAGGCTGCAAAGATGCAGGAAAGAGGCTGGAAACCAAGGTGGTTTGCTAAAGAAAAAGGTACTGGTACATATCGATATCAAGGCGGATATTGGGAAGCTAGACAAACTGGCAAATGGGATTCATGTCCAGATATTTTTGGTGAGATATCTCAACATCAATTAATTTGACCCCCATATTTATTACTATAATTACTTCATTGTTTTTAGTCCTTAATTCTCATTGTTTTATACAACCAAAAAATGGAATTGCTACTGGTAGAAGATGTAAACTAAAACCACAAAGTTAGATTAAAAGATTGGTGCTAAAAGTGGAAGAAGCCTATTTTCACTTCCCTTGAGTCCTACA
The DNA here is from genome assembly GCA_025774065.1 of Solanum ossicruentum. Classification (NCBI taxonomy): domain Eukaryota; kingdom Viridiplantae; phylum Streptophyta; class Magnoliopsida; order Solanales; family Solanaceae; genus Solanum; species Solanum ossicruentum. The sequence continues at coordinate 1,131,854 of JAOTQR010000097.1, read as the reverse complement.
TTCATTCAAAATATTGTATTTAAGCACAATAAAATACACAATGCCTTCATGGCTGTTGAAGTTTTGATTTTGCAACTGATTGTTCTAATTTGTCATACCTTTTGTTAATAGTTTACATAAAGGTTAGGTGTATAAATTTTGTATTATCTGTGTATATTGTTATGTTTTGACCAAGCTCGTGTGTGTGTGAAAAATATTTACATGGTGTGAGCCTATAAACCTCCCTCGTGATGGTTTTTTTTTTTCCCACCGGTTGTCCGATACCCACATTGGAGCCCGACTATATCCGGATTTGTGCCTCATAGAACTCCATTCAAAGGGAAGCACTCCCTATCAAGGATTTTTTCATTCCCAGGGCTCGAACTCTATATCTGTGATTTAAAGGAGGAGCAATCTCATTCTCTGCACCACATCCTTTGGTGAACTATATTTTGATACGCTGTGTGTATAAGGTTAAAATTATATTTTATTTATATGTAGTAGATGTTAGATCTCCTTGATTTTTTTATATATTTTAAACCCTTTTTAGTAAAAAATTTTAACTCCGCCATTAATCAGAATTATAGAAAAGAAAATCAATTTTCCATCAATCTCGGATGGAGCCAAAGATTCACTATTTTTTGGCTTTGGGGTATGATGAAATAAAGCAAAATGACTCTTTAAACTGTTTGCGCTTCTTTCAATTGTAAAGTAGTAGTTAGTCAATGCAACTTTCGACGCTCATCGTGGGTCATTCGAAAACAGTCGCACTATATTTTTAAACATAGGGGTCAGGCTGCGTACATTCGACCTCCTTATCCCGCAATGGGCGGGAGCCTTTGAGACATTAGGATAATGTTATTGTTGTTACAGAAAAGAAAATCAATGAAAAAGTAAGTCAAATATTTAGTGATGTAGTAAGAAAAATGGAGCCAATTAATTTCAGTCAAGTCAACTTAATCCTCTTTTTTAAGTCTTCATAATATTGTTCGTCAATTGTCCATGTGTTCAAACAAATAAATGGAATATTGTCTAGAAATTTTAAGCTGTAAATTTTGACCACTTCACTTCATGCAAAATATACTACAAATCTTGTTTTGTTAATTTTTGGAAAAATTGCTAGTTAAATATTTAAAATCGACATGGTATATACTGGCCTTATTTTATTTTTTTTCCTGATAAAAGGGAATTCAAATAAACCTCTTCTGTCCTCTAGTTCCATCTTTGAATTCATGAAGGGTGAATGTAACTTCTGATCTCGAACATATTAGATTATTTTATATTTTCATAAGAACGATCGACAATTATACTTATTACACACAAATTAAAAGGGAGGGAGCTTATAAATTTCATGCCAACAATTTTTTGCTAAAGATCATGTATTGTAGAATGCATAACATGTATTTTGGATCAAAAGGGTACAAAAAAGTACTATTAATTACCTTTAGTTAGATTCACATAAGTTTTCTTATGTGAGAACATTACATTTAAATTAACTATTTTGGTCATAACATTTTAAAAAAAAAATACAAAGACACATAAACAAGAAAATACAAGTTCTTAAATATCATATTTTCCCATTGATAAATTTCATTTCCCTTTTAAGAAATTTCTTGCAAATTCTTTCCAAACATTTCCTATCTGGCTCAGCATTACAAAGTCTTGACTTTGCTTCTTCTGCTAATCCACTCTGTATGTATGTGACAAAGAAAAAATAAATTAATTAATGAGAAAGAAAAAATTACATGAAAATTAACTAAATCATGAAATAAATCAAGACAATTAATAAATTTATAAAAATTATAATTGCACTTTTGTCCCTCCATTATTGATAAATTTGTATATTGGGGTGACAAAATTAAACCTAATCTGCCCAACCCGTTGAAATTTGAAGGGTAATCAACTCGCCCATTTAGTTGGTCCAGCCATCTTAACCCATTTCAAACCATTTAAATTGGGTTGATATGCAATCCGAATTGACTCGAGAGATCTTGTCAAGATTATTTTAACACACTTTTTTTTTTAATTTGATATGTTTTATATATAGCTAAAACTAAAAAAATTATAATTTAATTTATGTACTAAAATATTGAAAAAGAACAAATAAAATAACTAAAACTTAGTAAAGTGGATTGGGTTGGGTCTTGACCCGTTTGTTGTTTTGACCTATTATAACCCGCTCAAATTTGACCAAACCGCTCAATTGTCACCCCTAATCTATATCAATTATTTGAGGATTAAATTTGCTAATTAACCAAATACATAAAGGAACCAAAAATCACAATAAATCAAAATTTATCTATATACAAAGGACTAAAAGTGCTAATTTAAACAATTTATGAGTACCTGAATGGAACCATTGGAAAGTAGACGATCAATGAGATTAAAGAGTATATCTTTTGTATACTCAGGATGGCCTTGTATACCTAAAATATGATCTCCCATTGTAAACATCTCCACATTTGTTTGTTCTGAAATTGCTAATATTTCTGCTCCCTTTGGCACTTCCCACACCTATCCAATTTTTTTTTTTCAATTTTTGTCAAATTTCTAAAATCGATTTAACTTATATACACTGATAATAATATCGTATATCAAAGAAAGCTTGCTTTAACTAGAGGAGAGATATAAAACAAGTTTACTTGCATGCAAGAGAGAATAGGAGTTTTCGTCTAGACAAATGAGATAGATAATAAGTAGTTCATTTAGGATTGGAGATGGATGTTCGGTTCTTCAATTTTTCGATGAGATTTTTGCACTATAACCAGATGTGAAATCAGGATTTTAACACGATGGATTTCTGATTTTAAAATAGCTCTTACTTGTACTATTGATAATATAGGTCTAGAATCTAATAGTTGTTAAAATTATACAAACAACAACATTATTCTAGTGTCTCAAAGCCTCCCGTCCATTGCGGAGTAAGGGGGGTCGGATATATGCAGTCTGACCCCTATGTTTAAAAACATAGTGCGACTGTTTTCGAATGACTCATGATGAGCATCGAAAGTTACATTGACTAACTGCTACTTCATAATTGAAAGAAACGCAGACAGTTAAAATTATAATGTAACTACTTTCAAATATATACATTCATGTTTTGAGTGGAAAATATTCTAGAGAGTCAAATATGCATGGAAAATGTTGGTAACTTTTGTACTTTTTTTTTAGTATTCCACAAAATTGGCAAGAATTTCTAAATAATTATGATTTCATAAAAGAAAGAAAAGAATTACCTCATCTTGGTGGCACTCAATAATTGAAATTGCTAGTGGAATTTCATCCAAATCACTAAGGAAGCTATGTGTTTTGAAGTCCTTCACAATGTTCAATTTCCTTAGTCCAATATCCCAACCATTGTTGGCCTTTCCAACTTTTCCTCCCAAAGCTCTACATAAAACCTATAGATGAATATAAAAATATTTATTAGTAATTATATAAAAATATTTATTAGTAATTATGTTAGATCATATTTATCCAATATTTTGGAAAAAGAACCAACCACATATCAAAGAAAAGTTTATCCTTTTAGAACAAGAATATGTAAGTGCTTTAGCAAGTGCAATGTTGTCTTTAGCACTTTGGTATTTGGACTTTTACCCAACTTGTTAGATAAATTCTTTGGATCTTCAAGTAATAATGATAAAATTATCTCCTAATATAATTTATAGATTACATGTTCGACAAATAACTGGTAAGTAAAGTTATGGACTGGGTTCTCACTCTAAGTCAGTATCAATAATTTAAAAAAACGATAGACATTTAGCGCATTCACTCTTTTTTCTTTTTGATAAAATTATATCATTAATACTATGTCAAGATGAACCATTTACATCACACACTTTTTTGAAGTGTAGTCCTTTCCAATGAATTCATATACTACCAAATTGACTTGTTTAGAAAATATTATCCTATTTCACTATCACAAACTCATTGATCTTCGACAAATGTTCTTTTTAAATTTGGCTAGTTAGATAAATATCAACGATACAAATTCAGATGAATTCTATAAAAAAAAATTAGTGATTTTCTAGTAATGCTCATTTTGCATGTGTTTAGGAAAGGATTTTTTTGCTAGTTTCTTCTTTCTTCATGGATGTAACACACACAATAAGGTTCTAGCTAGCACCATATCAAATATGTTCGAAGAAGAAAAGCAAAGCAAATAAAGCATGCTCAAACGTAAATCAACCCTTTAGATTGCTACGAAAAATATCAAATTCTCATGATGACAGTAAATCTGTCTTATTTTTAAGATTACTAATCTCGCTACCTACATATGACACATGCAATTATCTTTTAAACATCTTCATAATATTTTTACACTATCAGTATATAAAAGCTAAAACAATCCTTTAAACTGCTACGAAAAATATCAAATCCTTATACTGATAGTAAATCTATCTTATTTTTAAGATTACTAATCTCGCTACCTACATGTGACGCATGCAATTATCTTTTAAACATCTTAATAATATTTTTACACTATCAGTATATAAAAGTTAAAACAATCCCTTAAACTGCTACGAAAAACATCAAATCCTTATACTGATAGTAAATCTATCTTCTTTTCAAGATTACTAATCCCACCACCACCACCACAACAACAACATACCCAATATAATCCCACAAGTGGGATCTGGAGAGAGTGTAATGTACGCAGACCTTATCGCTACCTCATAAGAAGTAGAGAGGTTGTTTCCCGTGAACCCTCATCTCAAATTATCTTTTCCCAAATTAACTTTTCAACGCTTTTGATAACGTTTTTACACTGTGAGTATATAAAAGTCGAAATTAATTAACATACCTGATGTCCAAAACAAATGCCAAGAACTTTCTTTTGCATGAAATACAAAGTTTTCAAAAGTAAACAAAGCTTGAGAATCCAATGCTCATTCCCATATGCATCAAAAGGACTTCCACTTACAACAAATCCTTCATAGTTAATAAGTTCATCCATTTGTGGAAATTCACCATCAACAACTCTAAATAAATCCCATTTTTCTCCAATTTCTTCATCACCAAAAGCTTCAACAAACACATTAAAATATCCTCCATACATTTTTTTAACATATTCTGAATCTTTTGCAGCCAATAATAAAGCATATTTCTTTATTTCCCCACCTTCAATCTTCATCCTCTAGAAAAATGGATTAAATTTGGGATCCGTAGTCGGAGAGAAAAAAATCACCCGTTTAATTAAACACGCTGCCAATCAAAAATTACTCTCTTATTATAGTGTTCACTATGTGTGTGTGTGTAAATGGAAATTCTATTTGTTGGTTTGTGTTTGAGAGTGAGTAGATAAAATGGTGGTACTTATAGAAGGAATAAAATAAAATAAAATAAAATAAAGAGGAATTTATATTTTAATTATATGAAATAAAATCCACGCGTTTTGTGGTTGTTAATTGAATATTAAGTAATTAAAGAATTAAATAATTAGCAAATTCTTGGAAGATATGAAAGTTGACAGTGATATATATTGAACATAATTAGCATCATCTCTATTTATAATGTAATGTAAAACCTAATTTGATTAGGATTAGAAAATCTATTTCCTATTTTACTTGAGATAAAAATTGTATTTAAATATGAGTTAAATATATACCAAATCCTGAACAAATTAGGTTACGTGTCCTAATTTTGAAATATTATTTCAATATAAAGAATAGTAAATTATTCTTTTTATGTATATATGTATTATAAATTGCATTTACTGACTTAGAAATTTAACTTTTTATATGTTGAAATTTTTTAACAAAATTTTTTTGGATAGAGATTATATATATTATAATATAACATTGAAAATTCTGTTAAAAAAAATAATTTATCGTAATGAAATGTTATTACGAGAAGTGATTATATTTTTGAAATTTCCTATTCATATTTATTATTTTTTATAAACAACAACAACAACATTACCCCAATGCCTCAAAGGCTCCCGCTCATTGCAGGTAAGGGGGGTCGGAGGTACGCAGTCTGACCCATATGTTTAAAAACATAGTGCGATTATTTTCGGATGACCCATGATGAACGTCGAAAGTTGCATTGACTAACTGCTACTTCACAATTGAAAGAAGCTCAGATAGTTTAAAGAGTCATTTTGCTTTA
>JAOTQR010000097.1:1072575-1100563 GCA_025774065.1 Solanum ossicruentum | reverse complement strand
AGTCTGGGGAGGGTAGATCGTACGCAGACCTTACCGCTACCTCATAGAAGTAGAGAGGCTGTTTCCTAAAACCCTCACCTCAAAACCCAAAGGCAGAAAGACTAGATATGATAAAAGAACAGGTGCGATGAACCATACATATTTTGGACCTATTGTGATCTTGAAATATAATCTTGGACCTATTGTGATCTTGAAATATGATTTTGGGTGATTTTTGTCTTTTTTGAAACTTACAAATTTTATATCTAGTGTTGTTGAAATGTTTTGTTTTTCACTCTCAAATCACCATTTGGTTGCTTTTGATCCATACATTACGAGCCCTCTATCCCACGCATCCAATCAACTCACATGAGTTATCGATTTTGTTTATTAAACGAAAATACTAATTTCATTTCTTTCATATTGAGTCGTTGAAGCAACGTATCATACTATAATCAAACACTTTCATTTTGTTATGTGGGGACAATTGGAAAGTGGGGCGGTCAGTGACAAAGTCAGCATTTTGATATAGACAATTCAAACTTTAAAAGAATAGCCACATGAACTTGATCAAGGTGGTTCAACGTCTACTACATACACATAAAAATCATTTTAACCATACATAAATAGTATAATTTTTTTATCGAAGGAGGTTCGAATGAGCATCCTAACCAATAGGTGGCTCTCCCCACTGGTGAGGGGTAAAAACAAATTTAGTATTTGAAATTTATGAATTTTTATAGACACATTAAATCAATATACAAGAGTCATAACTAAATTCACAATCGTACATATACATAGATATTTCATGGAGCAACAATAAAATTGTCTCCGCAAATTCAAGTCATGAAATCAATGACTAATACTTGTATCAAGAAAGATTGCCTACGTCCCACACCTTTGAAGCGCGATCCTTTTCTAGACCATGTGTGAATGGAGGATAACAATGGGAGTGATATCCAGACTATCGGAAAGAGGGATATTGATAGAGACGGATTCAGAATTTAAAATTTATGAGTTCTTATAATAACTTTGAATTAATATACAAGAATAATAACTAAGTTCACAATTATATATATAGTAGTGTTGTCTCTGTGTGACCTACAGTAAATGAATTCAAGTCGTGAAATCAATCCTTAATACTTCTATCAACAAATATTGTCTACGTCACCCACTTTTATAATACGATCTTTTTTGGGACCCTACGTGAACGGAGGATAAAAGTAATTTTTGTATAATTGAGTAGTAAAATTTAACTATTTACAGTCCTTGTTTGTCAGTAAGACAGGCCATAAACCAAAAGAATTTCCACATGAATGTAGAACAGTAAAATTATTTTTAACAATAAAAATAAATAATAATTGTTCAATAAAGTGCCAATTTTGCAGACTGAACCATTTAAAAAAATATCTTGCACTGTTTTATCATATCCTTTTATTATATACTGTATATTTTTGGGTCCCATTTTCTGGCTAAGATTTAACTATACCATGCATTTTCTTTAAAAATTAAATATATATATATATATATTGCTCAAAGTACAGTACAAGTTATCATATATCAAACATTTTATTTACAAAATAATAGTAATAAAATGTGAAAATATTGTTACTTGTATCTATTACAATAAATTATACTATAGATATACACTATAGATATATGTACTCCCTCGATTCATCTCTACTTGTTCGTTATTGACTTGACACAAAAGGAATCAGAAGGAGTAAATGATAACAATAGTTTTACCACATTATCTTTTGAATATAATAAATACAATGTAATAGGAAAATAATTATAATTAATGATAAGGATAAAGTAGAAATTAAGTGTAAATGATCTCTTGATTTCATAAATCGCTCAAGTATTGTTGAATATCTCAAAATAATATAGTGGACAAGTAAAGATGGACGGAGGGAATAAATTTTTTCTTGTTACCTGTTTTTGATTGTGTCTATTCTGCTACTTTATTGTCGGTGATACATTATATTATCGAGAGTTTATCAAAAAAATCAATTTTGACAAAAATAAGCATAAGGTTCATGTATATTTTATTTTTTTATATCTTATTTATAATATTACACTGAATATGTATATTGTAATTTTATTTATAAGTTTTATTAATAGTCAAATATATTGATAATTAGGTTATTGGGGCTTTTGTAGCTCAACACCTAGAAATATGTTTTTTTTTTTTTGCCAATTAGAGATTAATCATCACAATGAGAATGTCCATTCAAATTTCAAACTTGCACTAGGTCATAATAGCTATCTTTCATCATGACCAAATAATTAATGAATGGTATTTACATTCTTGGCTATAGATTTCAAGTTTTATTTTATTACATTATATTAGTAGATCAGTAGGGATAGTTATATCGAAATATATTATATTATTATTGTTCGTTATTTATTTTGTTATTCTTATTGTTTTTATAATTTATCACTTGTTGTCCATTCTAGTCGTCATTTCATATCTAGTATTTTCTGTTTTTGGGATGATATTTTTAAGCTGAAAATTTTTCTGAAACAGTCTCTCTATCTGTATGAGGTAGTTATAAGATCTACGTATATTTTTATCCCCACCAAATCTACTTGTAAAATTTTACTAGATATGTTGTATATTAGTCATAGAAGACTAGCGCTTGATTAGAATAAATAAAAAGACTATTACAATTTTATGAGTCTAAACAATATTATATCCAGTATAATTTTATATCAAATTCAAAAAGGATTTAAATATTATTTTTACCTCGTGAAGTTAGAAGAACAATTTTTTAAAATTTTTTTGAAATAAGTGACTTATAACAAAGTAATTTTAAAATATTTGTACAAATCTAAGGATCACCAAAAAAAAAGAAGAAGCTATGTGCGGAAAGTTCAACACAGCGGAAAGCTTTTTTAAGCAAAATGAAAGTAGTTGCTAATTCATGATCTGACATATCAATAATAAAAACTTCATTCTCGATTCAACTAAAATTGTATGAAAGATCAAGCACAATTCTTTTTCCTCCGAGAATTTAGTACAAGAGGCAAGTAGAATCTCTAATTCATTTCATAATTCGATAGAACATCTTAAATTTTATGTTGAATTGCTAGTTATATGTACACGTATCAATTAGATGAATTTTAACTTGGTATAATCAATTCAATAAAAGAAAAAAAAACAATTCGAATCGATCTTGAAACAATTCATTGCATCTTCTTCTACACTTTCTATGTAAAGCCATTTTATTATTCAACAATGAACCACTAGACACCAACATATGATATCACCGTCATTTCGACTGGCATGTACTTTCGAGTCACCACTCCTCCAAATACTTACAGAGTAATACATTACTCTATGATGGACCTTATATGGCGTTAATTCAAATTAAATGGAGCGATTACAAATTTAAATCTATGGTGGTAACTAAAGTTTGTTCAAATTGAATTTTCAATAACTCAAGAACAACTCCAATCTCAAGAATAAATAATATTGAGGTTTGTGTTTTGGGGCTTGATATTTTGAGCTAAGAATCTACCGAAAATAACCTCTCTATCTTTATAAGATAGTGATAAGATCTACATACATTTTATCTTCTTCAAATTCCACTTGTAGGATTTCACTAAGTACGTTATCGATGTGTTTTGAGTTATTCCATCAAAATTTATTTAGTACTGCTCATTCTGCAGGATAAAAAGAATAAATTACCTTCTTAAGAAAAATAAAAAAAAATATTAGGAAACCAAAAGAATATTGTTGCAGAAATCTAATGGAATTGCCTTTGTCCTCATTTCAACAGAATTACTTTGTACTCATTCTGTCATATATATTCATATTGCCAATTTTTTTATTTAAAAAAAACAAAAAAATGCAGAATAAAGAAAGAAGTACAAGCTTAAAGAGAAGGAAAAGAAAGATGTTTCCTACTTATTTTGTAGTTTATGGTTTTATGTATTTATTTATTTTGGCTTCAAAAAAACAAACTAATGAGTAATGGATATTAGAGGTTTAATATTCACTCACATTTGATATAGTTGAGTTAAAAGAGTTAATTCTACACAGTTTAACATCATCACATAATAATTTTTGTAGCACTGTCTTCGACAGGTAGGAAAAAATCATCTAGTGTTTACTTACTTTTCCTCCTCCGCCAATGCTTGAATCTAAGAGCTGATGATTCTCAACCCAACCATGCTATATAGAACCACAACCGCTATCCTTTGGATGTGCATTGGATAAGTTCCGCTATAGAGTTACAGCCCGCAAACCACACTTTATAGTTCTACCTTCTCTTTAGAAGTTAAAATTCTTCAATACAAACTAGAAAATATGGACAAAAGTCTTACCATCATAGTTTACTAAATCTGCAGCACTTATGCTATTTGTACAATTGCACTTACCTTAAGTAACATAAATCAGCGACATCCCACGACTGGATTTGGGGAGAGTGTAGAGTGTACGTAGATCTTACCTATCTTGTGGAGGCAGAGAGGCTATTTCAAAAGTCCCTCGACTCACATGTACCAAATCAAAGTCACACTTACCTTAAACAGGTCATGAATTTGCTTTCAAACAAAGCAAAGTCCATAGTTGTAGCTGAAAATCTTACCTTCTTTACAAGTTCTGCTTTCAACAATCTGCCTGATGCAAAAATATGAAGTACAGAGATTTAACGCTCGAGCATCATCACATCAAATACTGGACACGAACAAGATAAAATGGAAATAATTAAGTTTATTAGCCACCTAGTCATAAACATGAAATCCCAAAGAGATCTATCTCAGAGAAAACCATGCTGGATCGATACTCGGCCTTTAGCAGCTTCTTGTGTGTTTGGTGAAAGTGAAACGAAAAGGACAAACCAGAAATACCAGTTTCTATTGGCCTATTCAAAGTCAATATTCAATAACCATATGAACCCAGCAGGCTTCAGAAGTTCAATTCTATAGTCTCACTCTATCAAGATGGGGGAGGGGAGCTAGGTGGAAAAGAATCAGTCCACCATCTTCTTTTTTTAATACAAAGAAAGTCATTTGGAATCAACCTTTAGGACAAACTAGGGCAAGATCAACTCGTCTCCCTATCCTTCTCCACTTAAATACACCAGTGTTTGGGTTGTTTGGTGTACGGCTTGAACACCTGGCCTCAACCTTTGTCCAGTGAGCGAAACCCGGGGGGCCTCCCACATTTGTCATTAATTGTCCACAAAATCTGCTGGTCCTTAGGGCCGGGATCATCTTAATATTTTTACGACTGAGAAATCTATTATGAACCAATCCTTTTGGGCTAACCCCAACCTTCAAAACTCAAGGATGATGGGGCAGTCTCTCTACCCTTCTCCTCTTAAATAGTGGACTTAGTTCGCTTGGCACAGGACTCGTACTTGTAACCTAAGACACGAGTCTCTCAACCTTTTCCAATTACCTAAACCCCCAGGGGCTGGTGACAATCCAATTATAATGCAATACTTCATGTTTTCCTTCTAAGTAACATTAAGATTCAGAAAAGGCATCAATACATATTCAAAATTCATTCAGCACCTTGCTGCAGCATGATATATCCAAGCAGATTAAGCTCACGTTTGATTGGTAACATAACACGCTAACAGGAATACCAATTAGTTCAGAACACTACCCAAAAAAACACAGATGTCCTGGCCCAGCATACAATCTACTGAAAATGGCAGGCAATTGCCTATATGACTTCAAAAATTAGAGTCGCCTTTAAGTTACAAGTGATCAGCCACAAAAGTTTGAGCAATGTCAGCAAGCTAATTCATAGTAAAGAATGTTCAGGTTAGGAACTAAAGTTATGAATCAACAAGCATTGCTTGGACCCCAAATTCAAGCCATTATTCTGGAAGCTTCCTGTGTCATGTCAAAGAATTCTTCATGGTTCCCTTTTTTATTTTCTGTCTGCATAATAGTGAGACATAATGATTGGGAGAGGTTATTTTCTCCATATAATGCACGTGTACAAATGACAAATTGAATTCTGCATTTTTCCTATTTTATTCTAGAGCATTTTTACGCTTCTCGTGTGTTGGGTTTTATATTTTACATGAAAGTGACTAGATGTTGAATGAATAATTTGGATATTTATCTACGACAAATTGGAACTGTTGCATCCCAGCCTTCTTTATATTGATGTTGCCCTCGAAACCAGCAAGTCCACAGACATTAAAGAGTACAATTTTAGTTGTAGCAAACACCATAGAATTTGATGTTCCTCAGAAGTATAACCTACACTTGTTCAAGAAACCTTGTGGGACCAGCACATATACTTGGATTACATCCAGTTGAAAGAACTTAACAGAAATATAAAGATGTTCATAAGAGGATCAAGGTGTCTTATTGATAATTATGATCTTTCTGCAGAAAAGGATATATTTCATGTCCTTAGTAACATTAAGAGTAAAACAAGCTTTAACGTACAAATTTCAGATAAGATGCGGAGTTAGACTGCAGGATATAAGCACCTTGCAGACCGCCGGTAAGACCCTTTGACAGAGCAGACAGACATAACAAGTCTAAGTCCGGCAACCAATATGCTGGAGGTTGCATGCAATCGTCTGTTCTATCTAACCTAAGTATCTAATGTAACATTCAGGTTGTAATTGATTTTAAGTACCAGGTGAACAGGATATAAAGGTTTCTACTGTTATTAGTGTAGATTTTAGCTATCTCATCGGAAAGGTTGGTATGTTATACATCTCATATTACACCCACCGAAAGGGAAAATAAGAAAGAAGCTAAAAACAGTCTTGTCTCTTTTATCATATGTATGCTATGGTCGCCTTCTTAAGCAAGAGGCTATCCACTAGCAGTGGTAGTCTTCCTGACATATCAAGACAAAGAGGGGGAAGCTCCTAGCAATTGGGGTGGGGTGGGACTAGGTAAGCAAGCTCCTTTCACTTGACTAGTCAATTATGGGTGATTTTTTTTGCGCACATCTCTACTTCTTCTCTCTTTCAAACTAGGAGGATTGACATTGGGCCAAAGATGTAATTATCTCTTTTCTGGGTTGTAATGGAGCTTTATTTTTATTTAGCGAGGAATTGTGTCATTCATCATTGAATAATCAATGCTAAAAGCGTTAGGCATCTCCGGAGCATGTTTAGCTTCCAAATTCCTGGATTTACACTACGGCATTATGACAAAAGGAAAACATGGCTTCCAGAATAGAAATTAAAATTATGACATTAACTGTGATCTTAGACTCAAAAAAAGAACCACCTTGATTCCATTTACAGGTATTGCTAGCAATCCCATATCCCAAGTTCTAAATTACTGGAAGCTTCATGTGTCAATGTCAAAGAATTATGTACTGTTCCTCTATATCACTTTCTTTCAGCACAAAGGTGACACAAAATGTATGGAAGTGAATATTTTTTTCTCACTAAAGTGCACATAACATGTTAATTTCCATGACTTAAAAAGACTAACAGAAGAAGTATGTGGTACCTCCGCTGGTGGGAGGTAGCAAGTACCACGTGGAGTTAGTCAAGGTGTTCCACTGGCCCGGACACCACGATTATAAAAATAAAGAAAAACATAAAGAAGTACCATAAGCTCTTTCCAAAGTCCCGTTTGAACATCCGAAACATTATTTTTAGGGGCAGGGAAAAAGCTAATATCTCTATATTGATATGGATCCCTTTAATAGTCAAAAGGAACTCCTATTTTTTTAAATAGCCATTCCATTTACATTCTCATCAAGTTGAAATAAGGTCATTCCTTTTAACCTTATTAACCACTGTCAACCAGTTTATCACCAACCGTAAGTAAGGTCAGCACCAACGTGTACGGACAACAAAGCTCAATACAAACTGATCCATAGTTTTAAGCATTTCACAATGAACTATAGCAATATTGAACACGAATTCTTAAGAGTATCAGATCGAATAAAAATTGGATCTTTGGTAAAAATAGTTAACATAAATATAGTACCCAATATCAATACAACAGAGAAACAATAATTCAAGTAAGCTTATTATAATTTCCAACAATCTGACAAAACAAGAATAACAGTCTCATATCTTGTAAACATTCAATAATCACCTGAATTATTGCTAGCCATAATTCTCCAAGTACCATTTGTAGGTATCGATAAGTCCATCCTGGAGTGAAATCTTTGGTGTCCAACCTAATCCAACAAGCTTTGAAGTATCCATAAGCTTCCCTGGTATCCCATCCGGCTTGGTTGAATCCCAAATCAACTCCCCTTTAAACCCCACAACTTCCTTCACCAATTCAGCTAACTCCTTTATACTCATTTCCTTTCCACTCACCACATTAACATGTTCTAAATCACTATAATTCTCCAACAAAAACACCACTGCATTGGCTAAATCAACAATGTGTACAAATTCCCTCAACGGAGAGCCAGTTCCCCACACAACTTAATCTAGATTATTAACTTTAGCTTCATGAAATCTACGTAACAAAGCAGGCAAAACATGAGAATTCTCAAGATGGAAATTATCATTCGTACTGTATAAATTCGTGGGCATTGCTGAAATTGCATCAAAATTATGCTGCAATCTATAAGCTTGACACATTTTGATACCAGCAATTTTGGCAATTGCATACCATTCGTTGGTAGGTTCCAAAGGAGCATTTAGAAGGGCATTCTCGGGAATCGGTTGAGGTGCAAATTTAGCGTAAATAAATGAAGAAGCGAGGAACAGCAGCTTAAGAAATATGTGATCAAAGGATGAAATGATGACGTTTGTTTGGATTTGGAGATTTATAGTGATGCAATCAGCTGGATATGTATTCCGCCGACTTTCGTGGCGGCAAAGATGACGTATTGGGGTTTCTCGGCAGCGAAGAAGGATTCGATGGCACAATGGTTAGTGAGATCGAGATCGGAATGTGTATGGAGGAAATTTGTGGAACCTAAGGTGGAGTTTCCGGACTAAAGTGGAGCCGATGAGTCCACGGTGGCCAGCGGCGAAGATCTTGGCGGAAGTATCTATCGGCATTTTTTTTGTGTGTGTGTGAATGAAATGAGAGATAAAAAAGATACAAGTAAACTTGCATTAAGAATATTTATTAGGTAACTCTGTAGTGTCCGCGTCAGCTTACGTGTATTTCGACTAATTACACGATATATATTTCATCTTTCACTGACTCTAGACTAATTATCGAATGCATTTCACCTTCCACCAGCAAAAAAATATGCTGTACAAGGTAGTTCTGTTTATTAAGATAAAGACAAATGAAAAGAAGGTCCTCCCTTTGAACCTTATTACCACTGTCAACTAGTTTATCACCAACCATAAGGTCGCACCAACCGTGTACCGACAACAAAGCTCAATACAAACTGATCCATGTTTTCAGCATTTCACAATGAACTATTGCAATATTGAACACGAAATTCTTAAGAGTATCAGATTGAATAAAAATTGGATCTTTGGCAAAAATAGTTAACATAAACATAGTACCCAATATCAATACAACAGGGAATCAATAATTCAAGTAAAATTATTATAATCTTTCAACAATCTGACAAAACAAGAACAACAATCTCATATCTGGTAAACATTCAATAATCACCTGAACTATTGCTTGCCATAATGCTCCAAGTACCATTTGTAGGTATCAACAAGTCCATCCCGGAGTGAAATCTTTGGTGTCCAACCTAATCCAACAAGCTTTGAAGTATCCATAAGCTTCCTTGGCGTCCCATCCGGCTTAGTCGAATCCCAAATCAACTCCCCTTTGAACCCCACAACTTCCTTCACCAATTCAGCCAACTCCTTTATGCTCACTTCCTTTCCACTCCCCACATTAACATGTTCTAAATCACTATAATTCTCCAACAAAAACACCACCGCATCGGCTAAATCATCAACATGTAAAAATTCCCTCAACGGAGAACCAGTTCCCCACACAACTACTTTATCAAGTTTGTTGACTTTAGCTTCATGAAATCTACGTAACAAAGCAGGCAAAACATGAGAGTTCTCAGGATGGAAATTGTCATTCGTACCGTACAAATTCGTGGGCATTGCTGAAATTGCATCAAAATTATGCTGCAATCTATAAGCTTGACACATTTTGATACCAGCAATTTTGGCAATTGCATACCATTCGTTAGTAGGTTCCAACGGAGAAGTTAAAAGTGCATTCTCCGGGATTGGTTGAGGTGCGAATTTAGGGTAAATACATGAAGAACCGAGGAACAGAAGCTTAAGGACTTTGTGATTGAAGGATGAAACGATGACGTTTGTTTGGATTTGGAGATTTATAGTGATGAAATCAGCTGGATATGTGTTGTTTGCGTGTATGCCGCCGACTTTCGCGGCGGCGAGGATGACGTATTGGGGTTTCTCGGCGGCGAAGAAGGACTCGACGGCGGATTGGTTAGTGAGATCGAGATCGGAATGTGTACGGAGAAGGATATTCGTGAAACCTAATTGGTGGAGTTTCCGAACTACGGCGGAGCCGACGAGTCCACGGTGGCCGGCGACGAAGATCTTGGCGGAAGTATCTATCGGCATTTTTTCCAGTGTGTGAAGGAAATGAGAGAGGCAAAAAAACATATACAAATAAATATAAGCAAATAAATTTGCATTAAGAATATTTAGGTAACTCTGTGAGGTGTCTACATTAGCTTATACGTATTTCGATTAATTTGACGATATACATTTCACCATTCATCAATTCAATTTATATGTATATTTTATTTTTCGTCATTTAATTTATATGTACTTTAATTAATTATTGATACATTTCACTTTCCACTAACAACAAATACAAGGGGAAAGATAATTCTATCTGAGAAATTGCTAACTTTCTAGTCAAACTATTATATTCACATCAACTTACGTGCATCTCAATTAGTTACACGACAAATATTTCACCTACGGTTCATATGTACGTCGACATATTATCCAATGCATTTCACCTTCCACCAAACAATAAATATAAGGTACAAGATAGTTCTGTCTATTAAGATTAAGACAAATGAAAAGAAACCATTTGACTCTCTAATTTTTTTCGTTTCAATTTATTTGTTTTATTTTGAATTTGACACGGTCTTTGAGAAAATAAAGAAACACTTTTCTTAGCCTTAGAAGCATAAATGCAAAGTAAAATCGTGTACAATAACCCTTACCGGCGACCCCTTCTCCAAATTCTACGCATAGTAAGAGCTTTAATGCAACAAACTTGCTCTTTTAAAGCTATAAAAATATTAAATATGTCAAAATATTTTTTAATTTTGTGTCTTAGAAAGTTTGAATTAAAAAATTGTCCCCAAAAAATAAGAAATATTCTTTTTCTTTAAATTTAAATGGATAAAAGTATTTCTATTAATCTTCTTTTTATGTGAGTCACATCCAAATATTATATTCCCCTCTTAAATATATTCTTGAAATTGTTTAGTAAAACGAATCTACTTTTTTCTTGATTTTTTTGCTTTAAATAATAATGCTAATTGTTTAACTATATATTTTAGTTAATTAAGTGTACCTTTCAAATTATTGAATGTAATAATTGAGCAATTTAAGTTTTTGGCATTTATTCGATTGTGAAGAAAGTCATTTGAATAATACACACATGAAAACACATTTAATGACATAAAAAATGCTTTCAAATTTTATATTCATAATAATATTTTACATTATTAAATGGCAATTATCATATTATTTTGTTGTTATAAGTGAATTTTTTTATATGAATGCTATGTATGGGCAAATATAAAGAGTGGGATGGAGGGCAAGCTTAGTGCACTAAAATTCTCGCTATGTGCAGAATCCAAGAAAAGACCCGACCACAAGTGCCTATTATACAATCTTACCTGACTATTTTCGAAGCTTGAAGCCGTTGCAACAATTTTACCGATTATTCCAAGACTCCTTCATAGGGAGTAGGATGGGAGTTTTCGAAATCTCAATAACTTTTGCTCAAACATTATAATTATATTAAGAAATTATTTAGAAGAAATGAAAATTCAACATTATATCAACATACCAAGTGTATTATACCTCCATAAGTAGGGTCCGAGAAAGTAAGAAAGTAGATTTTACACAGTCTTAACTCTATCCCATGGAGGTAGAAAGACATTCCAAAACGCGATCACCTTTGAAAGAAAAATAAGTCACTGAAAAACCATGCATATTCAACTAGAATTGAAAGAAGGCAATAAACTGAAAAGAAATAATCTTTATAATGTTGAGGATTCTGTCATATTTTTCAGAATAAAAGTGAAATAACAATGCTTATAACAGCAATCTTTCTGCTCCTTTCTTTCCTCTCCATTTTGCAATGGCTTTTCTCTTTTGGTTTATTGCATTTCTGTAGAAAACGCGATAGAATGATCGAATAAAATGATAATAGGCTAACATGAATTCGGTTTAATGACCACAGGGTAAGAGGTTGATCTCTTGCGTTTTGAACCCCAGCGGATGTCCAGTTTACTTGTGATTTTCTTTTTGCTGCCAAGATATCCTTGACAATTCAAAGCTCCACAATGGCACCTCACTTCTGATCCAAACTGAACAAATCTGCAGACAAAAGCAAAGCGGAATCAGCAAGCAGTAATTGCACACAACCTAAGGTCGTAATACTAAGCTATTTTGGACTAAGATGAATTCAGAACGTAAAGATTCATATAGCCAATTTCAATGTGTTTGGGACTGAGACGTGGTAGTTGCAGTTGTTGCATATGATGTGAAGTCTAATCCTTTGATTTGAGAGAGAAGTTAGCTTCATGTATGGTTAAAAGAAAGATATGTCCGGACACTTTTTGGGAAGTGGAACGTTGTTATAAAGAACATACAAGATAATATAACATGAAAAATTGGCTATTACAGTGAAATATTGTCGTAGAGCGCCCATGACTAAACTGTGAAGTTTTTTAAGATTTAAATCCTTATATTGTTTAGTGTATTAAGCTTCAAAGGCTTCTCCTTATTCTTGTACATGTCAAAGCAATAATTGACACAAAAGTCTCAAGTGCATCCTGCTTATAGCAAAAAGAATGCACATGAAAGCTCAGTGTATTTATTTCTAGACTATTCCTCATGTCGAAATTTAACAGCTATAAGAAACTATGATGTCTTCCATTTTACTGCTTTCTGTGGCTACAATAACAACTGGCATCGAGTTTTTTCATCACGAACTTGAACCAGCGAAGAATTATGCATTGGAGAGCCCAATCTTTCCAATTACATCAAAGTGAACTTTATTCTGGCATATCTTTTTATCCTACTGGTTATTATTGGATTTCCACTAAGTGGACTATCTAGTACAGTAATCCCTGAGTGCGCCCTTACCCCCGAGTTCAAGAGATCTATCCCCATTGCTCTCTTTAGAATTGGTTATCAAAACAATCGTTGTATTTCCAATCCAGACTCCAGTGTTTGTCAAAAACCTCTAATAGGCTTAGAACCAAAATCATCTCAAACAGCATATCTGATGTAATATTTTCTGAGCAGATTTGAAGTTGACAACCTCCTACGTGAAGTTTCCCAAGAGCCCATTTAGCCGGTATGACTTTCTTTAATCATATGGCCTAATAGTCAAAGATGTAATAGAGCAAAATTGTATCTTCTTTCCTAGACACCTAAGCCAGATGAAAAGGAGGCTTCTTCTTGTCTCAGACCAAACTTATATACATCAGTTATCATGTCTAACCACAAAAAGTTAAAAAACTTGCAGACCTGTTACTGACATACCTTTGAAGTTATAACCAAAGGTTAGATAAGAAGAATACAAGAAACCTAAAAGAGCTTTACCGCATAATAGCAGTTATAGAGGTAGCAATACAAAGGACCATACCTGTAATCATAGGTCAAAGGTTCTCCTGCTTCAATATTACGAGCAGCAAAGACACCAACTCGAGTCTCACCTTCAACCTGCCTTTAATAGGTAATAGAAGTAAACAATTATAGCAATGATCAAAGCACACAATGAGTATAAAAGAAGAATCAAATACATTGGACTACAATACTTGCAACTAAAAATTATGACAAATATGTGATTATCAGAAAAAGGGAGAAGGGATGAATACATAGGAAACTAACCACTCCCTCCATCCCATTTCATGTGACATCGTTTGACTTGGCATGGCGTTAAAGAAAAAGAAGAAGACTTTTAAAACTTGTGATCTAATACAATCCTTAGATATTTGTGTGGTTGAGATTCATTTCATTAAGGGTAAAACAGGATTTGACTTTCAATTGTTTCTTATTATGGTAAATTGACATTCTTTTGGGGACGGACTAACAAGGAATGGGTGTCACATAAAATAAGACAGATAGAGTATACAGGAAAAGTATAAGCCATGGCACTCTAAAGGTATATCTTTTCGTTAATCAATTCTTAAACAACAATGGATGTTAGATATAACGAGAAGACTTGATAAAATTGAACAATAACATATGAGAACATCTCAAAAGTTAAGATCATCAAGAATCTCAACTAACCACAGAGCTCAGGTGCCAATGGAATATCCGATCACAACCACAACAAACTCGGTGTAATTACACAAGTGGGGTTTTGGGAGGCAGGATGTACGCAAACCTTAACTTTGTAAGGCAAAGAGGCTCTTTCAAAGAGACCCTCAGCTCAAAAGGGAAGTATCCGACAGGATTGCAAGAAAAGAAATGCAGCACCAAATAGCAATATACAGAAAACAATAAGAAACTACGCAATAGCTAATATAACAACATACACAGTGAAATCCAACTACAAATAGCTAATAATAATGCTAAACGGATAAGAGGAGAGGGGGAGGCCATCCCACTCCCTCTTCCACACAAAATGCAACTCTAAGCTACCTACTAACCTTCTACCCTAATCCTCGACCTCCATACTTTCCTAACTAAGGTCATGTCCTCAATCAACTAAAGTTGTGCCATATTTAGGATTTTATGTGTCCTAAGATTTGACTGACTGTTATTTCTGGTATCTGGTCTTATATTAAATCTTCCTCTAGTAGGAAGTCAGTGTAACAGGGTAGAATAAACAACATCAATATAATTTCCCCTAGCATTTAAGTAAAAAGGAATAATTCCTCAAAATTGAACAAAAATAAGAAGTGTGTGTGCATATTACTTTGAAAGCATGACATCATAAACTTTAATGCGGTTTAGGTCTATGGTATCTAACTTCAAGAAAGTCAAGTCTTGGATGCTAGTGTTTGACTATATCTTTTTCAAATCCAAGTTGATGTGATCATGGCTTAGACCACTGTTATGGGACAGCTCTGGAGTCTAGTCTGATCCAGGAAAGATGTCACAGCAATATGCTAATACATATTGAAGCAAAAATCACTAATATCTTAAAGAACAGTTCAAACAATCTGAAACAAGGAAATGCTATTAGAAGTTAACTAACCACTTTTCCAATTTGCAATTAGGATCGCAGCTATGATTGAGAAAACGGGACAAGTTTCCCTTGAAAGTTGCATCAATTGTGAAATCTTTCCGTAGTTCACACATGTAGAAATTTTGGACTCCCTTGTCTTTCATGTCCCATAGCCTTTTTTCACACAAGGCATCATCAATAACTGAAACACAAAAAGTTGCAAATTAGAAGCCGTAAAATGCTTGCTAACGCAAAAACAAAATGTCTCGGCATTAGATGATAGACATAAAGATTACACAGCAAATGGGTCACTAAAAGGGCTTTTAGATACAAAAGAGTTTGGTGTGTCTGCATCCAAATTAACTAACAGAAAGTCTTCTGCTTCACATTGCACATTTCAGGCAGATGAGCCTGCTGAGCAGTACAAGGAATCATGGATGACAGGATAGCAAGAGAATACATGGATTTTAAAAAAAATAGATAGGTCTTTGGGATTCAGGAAAAGGATTTACATGATACCAAAAGTTTCTCATAACTGTGGGTTTGCACCAGGAATCAGTACTGAACTGTGCCTGTTTATCCTAGTAGGATGATATGCTATAGTGACAAAATTTTTGCTAATTTATGAAACCGGCGAAGTCGGCAACAAAAATGTTGAATTGTGGAAAAGCACTCTAGAAAGTTAGGGTTCACTATAAGTAAAAGTAAAACTGGATATGTGAAATTCAAATTTAGTCAACATAAGGATATAGAAGTTGAGGTGAGACTAGACATGACTGCAGTACATAAAATTAACAATAGATATCTAGGCTCGACACTCACAGGATAATGTTGGTTCAGATAATGTTGATCCAGATAAAGATATTAGATATGATCAAAATACGATGGTTTAATTAGAAAAATCGGAGAGTTACGTAATGAACGGATACCTAGCAAAGTGAAAGGCAAGCTCTGTGGAACATTCATATGACCAACAATGTTATATGGAAGTGAATATTGGGCCGGTAAAATTCAACATATCCACAATATAAGTGTCTCCGGGTGCAGATGCTAAGATGGATGTGCGGTTATACAAGACTAAACGATTGAAAAAGACCACAGTTGATAGAAAGTTCAACTACGGAACTACCACACATTAAGGGTGAAGAGGCTGCCTGAGATACTTTGGCAATGTCTTGCAGTGAGAAATTCATATAGTCAACTCCAACTTGCCTTAAATTAATCCATTTTTGTGGTTTGGTGCAAAGCATCACATTATATATACAAGTGTTGAGTGTAAATACTTGAAAGATGTGTAAGCACAAAAATACAGTTATGCGTAATAAAGATGTAGAAACAAGAGTAGCTCAGAAAATTATTCAAGAGTTGACAGCTTCAATTGTAAGAGAATCACCTTCGCCGATGTATTCAATTATGAAATCACCTTTGTTAATGGATTCAAGGGCTTCTACCCCCCAACCACAAAGTTCAGTCTGTAAAGCAATACAAAAAAGAATCAACCATAGCAAAGCATGATGATATTCTACCACTTATAATAAACTTGATAATCAAAACCATAAGCTGGATTCAAGGAAACTCGAATACCAAAATGCCATACCTTGACAACTTTTATCCTTTTATCCCTCCGAAATGGTCTGTTTGAGCACATATCAGAGCAATGGCACACCTTCGAACAACTTATGCATTGAACCCTATTAAGTCACAATTCAACTGTCAAGAAAGCTACTTGTAAATATACAGCATACCAATTACATTAACATAATAGTTATTGAGCTTCAAATGGAAGACTACTATACTTCATTCAGACTGGCAAACATGTTCAGATAAACCTTCATTGCTGCTACTGGAACCCTATTCCCCCTAAAATTATCTAACATACTGGACAAGGAAAAAAAGTAAATTAAGAACAAATTTCCAGAAGATCATTGAGACAATGGACCACATTGTAGAAAAAACAGCACTAAGCTGAAGACTAACTCTCTTCAAGGCCTCAATGGTTGTGTAGCAAAAATAATTGAGCAGCAAGATCAATAAATTAGTTTGACTTGCATATTATATTTATGGAGATGACAGAAGATGGTGAAGTTGTCACTAGAGTTGGTGCCAATATTGCTAGTCAACAGCAACGACATATCCAGTACAGTCCCGCAAATGAGGTCTAGCGAGAGTAGTGCGTACGCATACCTTATCCCTAACATAGCAGGTAGAGAGGTTGTTTCCAAGACCCTTGGCTCAAGAAAATATTGCTAGACACGTATAACTCAAAATCGTGGTTTCAATTCAAATCATTTAATGGATATAAAAGTTTTTCTTTTTTTTGAAACCGAAATGTGTAAGATATAAAAGTTCAAAGAGCTCTTTAATAAAGATCTACTGTCAACAGAAGCAAGTCTAATATATTCATGACTATCACTATAAGAAGCATTTTTAGGTGCATTAACTGTCTGCATGTATGAGTGATTGACACGAGTAAAAGATAGATATTGGAGGCTGGAAAAACTGAGAATTCAGAAGAAAATCCTAATATACAAGTAGCTATACAAACAGTAAAATGCTTGGAAGGAACTGATCAAAGCAAAGCACAGTATGGGTCAATGGTGCAGAAGGGCTATGACATCTTCATGCGAAGTGAAGTATGGAGAAGTATCATGAGCCTTGGGAATGAATATTAACATTTTTGTAAAGCTAAAGATGAAAAATGACGAGCGAACATAATTTTGACTGGACTGCTGGATGGCGGTACGACTAAAAGAACTAATTTAACATTTGCAACATTCAAAGGTGGAACGCAGAAATGAAAATATCTCGAACATAAGATTCAGGAGAAGTTTCCAAGAGCAGAGTGGAATTATAAACCAGTTCTTCTCTTAGATGCAAGGGTTTCGAAACCTTGCAATTGAGCAGGAAACTCTAACATGAAAAGCAAGAAAGGTGGGAAATTTTCGTTGGATCATCTATGAAGTTCTGCAAAGGATCAAAGCATAATAGTAGTTGTGTCATCCCAATGAAGTTCACAGTCAAGAAACAAATGCAACACAAAAATGCCCTTGGAAAGCAAAAGTCACAGGTTTGGTATGGATGCAACTCAAGAAGCTTGCACTAAGATAATTTAGTGAAGCTATTACGTTCGCCTTATTTTATAAAAAAAAAACAGTAGTTACTTGAGTATCCAGTTGAGAGACAACTGTACGCCTACTTCAGCACAGCATTTTCAGCAGGTAAGCATGGAATTTATGTGTTTGTATATTTTGGAGTACATTAGGATATTCCTGGAACAGTGAAAGGAATGTTGAAGGCATGGGAACTGAAAAAGCTCCAATTTGTCAACCAAAAATGTCAGTAGAAAAAGAGAGTACTCTTGGAACCTTGGCTTTACAGGATCTTATCCTAAAACTGAGATACTAATGCACAAATAATATCATAACATAGGCTTAACATTCTCAAAGTTGCATCAGAATATAAATCTCCACAGACTTCCCCTAGGATTCACATCAGGAATGATAACACAAAATCATTGCATATTTTGACAATTAGTAAGAGCAAATCCAGACTGGCAAGAACAGATTAGAAAAGCACATGACCATTTGCATTACCTGCAAACACAACTGTCCAAGCATTCTGTAGATTTGCAGTTTGTGCACCCAATATCAGCAATAACGCCATCACGTTTTCTCTTAATGAGGTAAGCATCTAATTCAGTTAAGGGTTTTCGGCATAGTATTACTTTTCCTGTGGACAAACTAACATGGCAAATTGTGATTTATGTGCTTCTGTGATGCAGTTTAAGTTTAGTTGCTCTCTTACACATTTAAATAAAGAAAATTTATTTGAACTTTCAAACACCAAAAACAAGATATGTTATTGCTACCAAGACCAAGTGTATGGACCAATGGTTTGAAGGGCAAGTTTTCTGCATGCTTCAACAAGCACAAAGGAATAATGCAGAGAATTCAAGAGATACTTATGTCCGTACGGCTATGATCCAAACCAGATTTGGAAATTGGAACCTATTTTAAGTAACTGATTGGGCCTTTTGCTTCATTTCATACAGAAAACAAAGCTTACATTGAACTTTTTATAAAAGTTACATATGAACTAAATTCATATTATGTTGATCATGTGAGTGCTTTCAAGTGGCATAGACTTAGAATAAGCACTAACTGAGACTCAAAGTTGCACAAGCTTATGAAGAAATTGGTTCTGTACTTCTGAATTCTGAAGAATGAGAAGCTTATCAGTTTATTATTACGATAACACCTTTTTCTATATGATAAGCTCACCCACAGAACCCCTTATTCAGGGATCATCAGTAGTTTGTTCTCTCGTCTCTCTTGATGACTTAAACCACCAACCTAGAGGGTCGTTTCCCCAAGGCTATCCCTCACTTCTCTACAATAAACCCATCTATTAACTTACAATATAAAAAGATATTTAGTCAACTATAGATTGTTCTCCTTATTATGCTTTCTTTGCTACTATTCACTGTTCTCGTATCATTGAGATGGAAGTTTATCAAACTTATAAGCTAGAAAGGCATGGAGCTTATGCCTAGCTTGTTAAAATTAAGTGTTGACTTATTCTTATTTTTTAGATCACTAGAACTTAGTATAAGTCAACATCTCCGTTATAGATGTCTTTCTGACTAAAGCAGTATATAGAAACATTTTAGCAAGAGCTAAGTATGAAATCACAAAGAATAGATAATAGGAACATTGAATGATCAAACAGGAGAAAACAAAAAACTAAAGCTATACACATTGAGGGCTCGACAGTATTATCTTAGGAAGATAAACTCAAGAAACCTCTAGATTAATATCAGCTGTCCATTTATTGATATGCTTACAACTACAATACAATTCCTAAATTTAAGAAGACATGGGGATGAATATTCAAAGGATACTTCTCTTGATATGCACATATGGAGGTGGTTCAGATCTGTTGTCAACCATGTCTTTCCAATTTATGTCAATCTTGAACTCCTCCTCAATATATGGTACAGGCAAATTAGCAAATATTTCCTGCAATTTATGGTTAAAGTAAGTAAATTGGATAATGATTCCAAGCTAAAGAAAAGGAAATGCTACTCAAAACAATTAACCCCAAAGTTTTTAAAACCATGAGATCTTCAATGTTTATGAGGAATAGATAACAATCTATACAACAACAACAACATACCCAGTGGAATCCCACAAGTGGGGTCTGGGGAAGGTAAAATGTACACAAACCTTACCGCTACCTCATAGAAGTACAGAGGTTGTTTCATGGGAACCCTCATCATAAAAACCCATAAGTAGCAATCTATCAGTCAATAATTAGAGAAGCCAAGATTTTGAGTGTCTAAAAGAACTAAATGCCCACACAAGTTCATAATATTTGCATCAAACATTGAATGATATAGATAAATCGAGAAAGTTACCATAGATGGTAATGTAACTAAATGAGGAAAGAGGAAATACTAGTCTGATTCTATTACCAACTATATAAGAACAAAAGGAAGGGAGGATTGGTCGTAATTGAAGATGCCATAAAATTTGCGAAGATGACAATGTACAGAGACCAAACAGATTCATTTTTTGACATTCTTTGATCTCTATTCACTGCTAACAGAGTGTGAGCGTTCAAACGACGGATTACCTAAACCTAAGTTACTCAGACTCTTCACTTTTGGTGCCTTACCGGGGTCAATGCGATATGGATGTGGGTGCAGGAACTGTACCCATGATTTGGGTACTTTGACCAAAATCGACGGAGGAATTCAAGATAGATATAATGACTTTTGTGATCAAAACAAAAGCTATGGTGAAATTGAAGAAAATGGAATACCTCGTATGTAGAAATTTTTGTCACTCAATTTCTTTTATCTCCTTCCAAGATTCTCCTCTGGACCAATATTCTCCTCAAGTTTTCCGCATAATATCTCATAATTTAGGTTTTATAACTCTATTTATAGATGTTTGAATGATTTTTTGTTGATCCCCAAATCTTAAAAGTTAGATTATAAAGGGCCGACCTCTAGATCCGCACTCGTATTGGACGCCCACACCTAAGTCTAAGCAACAGATTGTTTCTACCATGTGCTCTCTTTCACTTCTTTTGGTGTGCTTGAGCCAAAGAAGAGTGGCACGAAGGAACACAAGATTTAGACCAACTGGTATGGCAGGTAATTTAATAATGCAAGTGTTCACAAGAATTAAAATAGGTGATGGATTCACTAAATTCACATTCATTATTTATATATATGAATGTGATGTAGTTCTACTAAGAAATG
The DNA here is from genome assembly GCA_025774065.1 of Solanum ossicruentum. Classification (NCBI taxonomy): domain Eukaryota; kingdom Viridiplantae; phylum Streptophyta; class Magnoliopsida; order Solanales; family Solanaceae; genus Solanum; species Solanum ossicruentum. The sequence goes on along the minus strand of JAOTQR010000097.1, from coordinate 1,079,010 downwards.
AGTTAACGGGTACAAGGTCAAGTACAAGCATGTGCTTTTCCACAAACTCAATATCAAAAGAGCTTATGATCATAAAAGATGCATTACAAGTATGTATGTGTGTGCCCAGATGCGTGTTTGAAGATTTAGGTTTGGACATGGTGCTCAAATTCTTGATTCCTGTGAAAAACACTACTTTGAATCATTTGGGACTTCAAAGATAAGATTCATGCACCTTTTCTGTTATTTGATGGAGGTCATGAGTGGACTAATATAGAAAACTGTGGTAGGGACAACCTTGAAGGATGCATACCATTAGTTGTTTAGTCTGGCGACGGATACAAAGGACTTTCTAGCTGATTATCTAAGAAGGAATGACTACATCGTGTGAGATGGAAGCTTGAGGAAAGCCATCTAACTGTATGAAGCAATCTTAACATGGAATAAATTAATGAAGACAGGAAAGATTGTTGTAAGAAGCAGTTTTGTCAAAGGTGTGCTTTAAGCATGCTTGAGCTCTGAAGCGTGGTATAGAACAAGTTCAGCGCTTCACCTCACTTAGCAGGCACTTCAATGTCGTCATCAAGCTTATTTTTCTTTGATGAAGATCATCAAGCATTTTTCCTTCTCAATAAGCACAATCATGAAGAGGCAACTGTAAACAACTGACTTTTTTACTGTATCTTTTTTCAATTGCTTTATCAATACATATGTTATCCATGTTTATAATTATTAGTCTTGGACTACACTTGCATATTTGTAATTTTTTTCCTTTATTTGCATCTTTCTTCATTAAAGCCCGCGTTTTTTTGTGCTTACAGCCTAAAATGGACCTTACAGTTTTTTTTTTTTTTGCTATTTTCATCTTCGACAACAATGGTAAGATGGTGATGTTCATTTAAAGGTAAGGGTATGAAAAAAGGACTAGTCAGATCACACATATGGACCCATGTACTTTTGTTGCTCAGTATTTCATTAAACCCTTGCAATAGATAATGGATGAAATTGTGCCAAGTTGGAGGCTATAGAAGATTGATATCAAGAAGAAAAGTTTACTCGGAGACCAACGTTGTGTGCGTATCTTTTCCTTTTGACTTCTTTGGTAGTCTATAGATTGAAAAATGATCTAGAATAGTGACAGATATAAGAAGTATAAAACAATCTTTTTATTGAATTATAATATTAGTGTACAGAGAATCCCTTGTTCAGAAAATTGGATTAACTTGGTAAAAAAACAGAGCCATATTATCAAAGATCTCACATACACTTGACACCGTCTTACTATGCTATAAATGAAAGGTTTTCAGTATTAAAAAAAACAATGACTGAAACGCTTTCATCAAAATCACATGCAACAAACATGGTAACAAACGTCTAACCTCCAAATTACTTGTTGAGGCTTCATGCTGCTTATGAAACAAGATACGTCAGTCCTGTCATGTCAGCAGCCTAATCAATCAAAAATAAAGATCCAGTGATAGAGACAATATAGTTAATTATTTTGCTTTTCTTTCATGACTTTGTTCAAATACTAATAGCATCAAAGGGAATTAAAACATGAATAACATCATGATTTGATTATTGCTCAATGTGCGAATAATGCAAATCAAAGCAATCACTATCAAATATTGCAGGCTCAAAAATAACAAAGTAACATATACAGAAAAATATCTAAAGAGGGTGATTCCTTCAAGTGTGTATTCTGCATTACTAATTATGATCGCTTCATTATTATTACACAAAAGACGTCTCTTGGAGAACTTATCTAATAGAACTAGAACAGTGTTGATGAACAAATGAAGAGATTGACCTTCTCCAAACGCCAATCGGATGGATGCTTCCAACAAATAACTCGCCCTGGCTGACCATTTAAATGAACCACGTGCTCCGGAAATGCTGCACACTTATCATGTGATGCTAGTGGACATCTGATGCACCGCCAGAGATGTATCTTTTTATTACAAACATAACATACCTGTTCAGAAAAGAAACATCATATACACATCAGTTACACTGATCATTTCAGGACAAGGGCATGGTATTTAACTAACGATTTTATGCAACATTTTCCTAAATACTACTGGAGCCTTGTAGATGGGAAAATGCACAAGGAGAAGGAAGAGAAATGATATTCATCTTTTCCTCAACCAGATAGATCATAGTTTAGCCCAAAACTATAAGCTCCATGGAGGGAACCAATTTTAGGATTAGAGCTTCAATTCTTACTGACAAATTTGTAGCAGCAGATATAAGTGGTAATTACCTTGGTGAAGGTAAGATCCTAGCATTTTGTAAAAGTGTGAAAGGAAATCGGCAAGCTTTAAGAAATAAAATGTGCACAGCTAAAATTACCATAGAAATCAATATGAGTAGGACCAAGCTGTGCTAATGAAATCCAAACCAAACATATTAAGTAGGAAATCTGTTTGGTGATCATTCAGCCAAGAATAAAGATGTATGCTGAATCCAACTTACATGTTGAGGGCACTTAAACATTTTGGGAGAAGATAAACCAAGTCTTTCTTTAGCACATTCTAAGTGGAAAACTCTCGTACAATCTCGAACAGAGCATTCTACCTCATCACCTGGAAAAATTAATCTTTGGCAAAGAGAGCACTGAACCTGACACAAAATTTCAAAACATTGGATAAGTTTATTATCAATGGATCAAATAAAACATCTAACAAGTGTATGTCTCCTAAAACTTTTAAATAGAAAAGAGTCAGAGGCTTTTTTCTGAGAGTTTCTTACTTCTCAACCCCCCCATTCACCGGTATGTTATGATATTAAACGCAACAAAATCATGCATTAAAAGCACAAGATTAGTTATTTTTCAATTCTCAATTGCCAGTGGGATAAAGATTCCCAAGTCCCGTGTTACTTTGATAAAGATAAGTTGTAGCCAACCCTGGTTGACCTAAGGTCATGATGTTTGACTCCAGTGTTATCAAATGCTTAAAAATAAATATAGTGTTGAGTTCCCTTGGTGCTTTAAGCGTAAATATAATATAGTGTCGATTTCAATACTGAAATACGCAAATGAAGAAAAAACAATGGAGTATACAAACATATCTGATTTAAGAATAATACAAAGTTACGTACTCCATGTTGTTTGGTATACTTCTAATACATAGCAAGCTTTTGCCCTTCTCCAATTGAATATTACTCTATCGAAAAAACGTAGCACCTGCCTGCCCAGCATACCATGTTAAAGAAAATGGACCTTGAGACTAACTTAAACCAAACGCTATCTGATGAGGTGAACTAGTTAAGATTACTCAAAATTATATAAGGAGAAACCCATTTCATCAAAGATATGGAACACTTAACTAATAACACAAATAACAATTACAAGGACAAACTATGATTTAGTGAAATCATTAAATATTACCATTGACCCTTCAAGATAGAGCCTACAAGGAACGACATGCACATCTTAGCATGTTGGTCCTAACCCCTCTTTAAGCAACATGAAACTCAACTTATTTCAAACCTAGCTTCAACGAATTGGAGAACTTGCTAATGAAACACTCTACCTATTTGAAACACGACTGATTTCAAGCTTAACTAAGATATAAGATGAAATTAAAAGATGAGCTCAAACTAAACTTACACAAAATCTAGTAAAATTCGAGCTCAATATAGAGCTTACATAATCTGCTAGTTGTTAGCAGATATAATTGATTGGTTTTCAAGCTCTTCAGTCTATGGCACAGGAAAGTGCAAAGAAACCAAAGTTACAAGTTCAAGCTGCTTAAAGAGAGTTTACATCCAACATTCAAGAAGTGTGCTCAGCCTAAGTTCAGACAACTATAGGTGTAGATGAACCGATTGCACTAGAGAAACACAAACAGAAATGCCACTTTTCATCATGGACACTGACCCATTTTTGTTCTACATTTCCTTATAAGGGAAAATACAAGATATATCTCATGGCCAATCCCAAATGGTAATAACAAACGAATAACTACATATTCTTCTGGCATACTTCAAATGAACAACAACAACACGCACAATGTAATCCCACAAGTGGGGTTTGAAAAGGGTAAAGTGTACACAGACATTACCTACCTTAACTGTTTCCGAGCATACTTCAAATGCATCAACAAAAATCATTCAAAAAAGAGATGCAACAAGAATTTGGCAATACTACGATTGACTAGAATCAATTACCTAATTGCGCTCTTCGCCTTCTTTCTATCTAGCAAACCTAAGAAAGGAAAGGGACAAAAAGTGGGATTAATCCTGATTTCTATGGTTAGTTCTTGTCATCACACAAAACTAGCATCCGCCTTCTATGAGTAAAATCCATTCTCTAGTGGATTCCCCTGAGATAGTCCGGTTAATCCTGATGTTAAGGGGATGACCGATGAGACTTTGACTAAGATATAAGATTAAATTCAAAGATGAGCTCAAGCTAAATTCACACAAAACCTAGCAAAATTCAAGCTCTATATAAAACTTGAATGATCTGCTATTTGTTAGCAGACAGAATTGATTGTCTTCAAAGCTCTCTCCACTTGTATCTCAGAAAAGAGCAAATAAGCCAAAGCTACACGGTTTCAGCTGCTTAAAGAGAGTATACATCCAAAATTCAAGAAACGTACTCGAATTTGACTGAGAAAATTATAGGTGGACGTGAACCAACTACATTTTCTACTGACATACTTCAAATTCATCATCGACAACAAAAACATAGCTGGTGTAATCCTCAAGTGAGGTTTTGGGAAGGTAGAACATCCATATAATTTATCCTTATGTTGGGAGATAGAGAGGTTGTTTCTCAACATACCCAGTGTAACTTCACAAATAAGTTGGAAGAGTAGAGTGTACACAATTACACAAACCTTACTCCTAGCTCGGCTATTTACAGGCATAATTCAAATTCATCAACAAAATCATTAAAAAAGATATAGAAGAAGAATTGTACCAATTTCGGAGCATGATTAAGGAATGGCAATACACAATAGCGTTTATCCGCACCAGCATTGACCCTCCTCTCAACCCAATCTTTAGCAAACTCATCCAAACTCTTTTTTGACACCGACCCACCACCACTTGGCCTCAAACCTCTGATTTCCAACTCATCACACCCATTATTTTCCAGTTTCAGTCCGTCTTCTTTCTGCTCCAACTCACCACATCCATCCTTTTCCTGTTTCAACTCGCCTTCTTTCTGCAAAATAAGGGACCCCAACTGAGAATTTCGGTATAGTTCCTGCATTTGGGTATCAGATTCATTGGAGTTAGTTATCCAAACACTGATTCCCAAGTCACCACAACCATTATTTTCCAGTTTCAATTCGTCTTGTTTCTGCTCCAACTCAACACAACCATTGCTGTCCGGTGTCAACTCATCTTCCCTCAGCAAAATAGGGAACCCCAGCTCGGAATTTCGGTCAGAAACAAGTTCCTGCATTTGGGTATCAGATTCACTGGATTTGGGTATCAATAGTTTCGACTCTTCTTCTTTCTGTTCCAACTCAACACAACCATGGCTGGCCGGTTTCAACTCGTCTTCCTTCAGCAAAATAGGGAACCCCAGCTGGGAATTTCGGTCAGAAACAAGTTCCTGCATTTGGGTATCAGATTCACTGGATTTGGGTATCAATAGTTTCGACTCTTCTTCTTTCTGTTCCAACTCAACACAACCATTGCTGGCCGGTTTCAACTCGTCTTCCTTCAGCAAAATAGGGAACCCCAGCTGGGAATTCCGGTCAGAAACTAGTTCCTGCATATGGGTATCAGATTCACTGGATTTGGGTATCAATAGTTTCGATTCTTCTTCTTTCTGTTCCAACTCAACACAACCATTCCTGTCCGGTTTCAACTCATCTTCCTTCAGCAAAATAGGGAACCCCAGCTGGGAATTCCGGTCAGAAACTAGTTCATGCATTTGGGTATCAGATTCACTGGAAACTTCGAGATTTGGGCAAGAAATCAAAGCTAAAGATGAAGAAAATGGTTCTTCTGGTGCTGATGCTAATGGAGGATCCAGAAGAATGCCAAAATCAGGCATTTTTGGCTCAATTGGTGCCCACCCACCCCACCCCACCCCCTAAACCGCTAGAGATTCATACAAAGAGGATTTGGGAGGAAAATTCAGTGGGCGGGAAAGATGAAATTTTTATAAGGAGGGTAAAAGTGCTAAATTCAAGATTGATGGGGTGGGCTGCGTGGGGTGCGAGGAGTGGGGGTAGGGTAGAATAATTTTTAAATAAATATTATTCGTTGTTGTCTCACTTTCTAAAGTCGTTTTTGGTAGGAGGAATGAGAATAATAATCTCAAATAAAATGTAAGCTTAATTTTATCTTGAGTTTGATTTGGTTATTAATTAGTTTCGACATTGTTTGTTCCATCATTTGTATTACAACAACAAACAACAACATACCCCAGTGCCTCAAAAGGCTCCCGCTCATTGCAGGGTGAGGGGGGGTCGGATGTACGCAGCCTAA
>JAOTQR010000097.1:1035485-1061055 GCA_025774065.1 Solanum ossicruentum | reverse complement strand
ACTAACTGCTACTTCACAATTGAAAGAAGCGCAGACAGTTTAAAGAGTCATTTTGCTTTATTCTATCATACCCCAAAGCCAAAAAATATTGAATCTTTGGCCCCATCCGAGATTGATGGAAAATTGAAAATTGAACTACCTTTTTTTTTAAAAAAATGTTTTCATAGCTAAACACTTAGCGTTTGGTCAATGAAAAATGATATTTACTCTAAAAAAATTCAAAAATTTTTATGGCTAAACATAACTAGACCAAATATCAAATTTAATCCTGCAATCAAGAAAAAAAATATTTTTTTTCACTTTCACAAGAAAACATAACCAAACACTATAATTTTAAGATTGCAATTTCATAATAATTTAGTTCGCGGACCAAGCGATCTCTCGTGATCAATGAAGTTCGTTTTATGTGTGGAATAAGATGATGTATCTCAGATTAAGATTGAGATAAAATTTATACCATATTTCGACAATATAATTTTATCCAAAGATAAATTTTTGACCTCACATAGTATTAACCTTATTCTAAACTTATTATTATTTTATCTCACCTTCCGAGTGAAATAACATAATTTTCAAAAAAAATAATTTAGTCCGCGAACCAAACGATGCACCCTAGTGATTATGGTCAATTTACAATCATTGACATTTTAGGGAATATCAACGGACAAGATTTTAGATGTGAGAAAGCTCTTAGCCGTCAATGTGGAGACATGTCACGTGACCAATTACTCCTTGTCACATGAGGTAATATTTATTTATTTTCTATTTTATTTTTATTTTTATTTTTTTGGGGGGATATTTTTCTATTTTCATGTGTCATAATAATGTCCTTTTCATCTTTTAAGTGTATATATTTTTTTCATGAAAAAAGTTTGAAAGAAAAATGGAAAAAAAATTAATTAATAGTGTGGAGCTTGGTCATTTAATTTTTGAACCAAGTTAGTTAGGATCTTTCTATAATGATGAAAATCTCGAATAATTTTATAAGGTACCTGTTAGCTTCATCATCTAAGTATCATGAATAGCATCATCTACACGTTTTTCTAAATTTTATTCGATTTTGATATCTACATTTGGAAACTGACCAAATCAGAATTCGCATAGGAAATAAATCTATATTTTAGGAGTGAAGCATTTTTTAATAAAAATAATTGTATATTCGTGACTCAACCTCTGAAATCTATAGTTGATAAGTAAGAAATATTTATTACTCAGTTCATCAGATTTATAAGAATTAAATTATAAAATATAAAAGAAGTGTGCATAAAAGAAGTGTGTATAAATGGTTCATGTAATTAGCATTCTAATTTTAAAGTGATTTTGTTTGATGTAATTTAAAGGTAATACATATTTATATACAAGTAATGATAATGTCAAACTTCGAATCTTTTGAGAACAACTTTTATATCTTGATAAAATAAGAATAAGATATGTATACACATCGTTTTTCTCAATTCGTGGAAAAGAGGGATGATGGTGGATAAGTTTGTTGTATAAGTTATACTAGTTTCAAGTCTACTTTGATATACTTTATTTGAATTGAGGGTATTTTGAAAAACGTCTTTCTACCTTCACAAGCCAGAAGTAAGATTATGTATACACCATTCTACTTAGGATGCCATTTGTAAATTCACATCGAATTTATTGTTGTTTTATAAGTGATAACAGTTCAAAACCTGATTTGATATACTTTAGTTGAATTGAGCGTTTTTCATAATTGAACTCCCTAACTTAATAAGATATGATAAGATTTACGTACATAACGCTTTCTCATATCTCACTTTTAAGGATTATTCCGTTTGTTATTGTCGTTGTTGTATAAGTAAGAAAAGCTATAGATCTATTTATGATATGCTTTACTTAAATCTCAGATATTTCAAAAAAATCTCTCTGTCTTTATGAGATAGAAATAACGTTACATACAGAGTGCTATTTCCAAACCCTACTTATTAGGAATCCAACTGAAAATGTTGTATAATTGATAATAGTTCCAAATTTTCCTTGATGTTCTTTACTCAACTCAAAGATCTTTCGAAATCAGTTTCTTTATCTTCACGCGATACGAAATAAGATTTGCATACAACATAATTCTCTTAACCTCGAGTTATGAAATTACATCATCGAATACAATATTATTAATAAATTTTGAAAATATTTCTTTTATTAATATTATATAAAATAAAATGGTGAATTTTTGAAATGTGGGACAGGTAAGAGGAAAAGGACTAAAAGATACAGTGGAAATTGTGTCGCTGAAACCGTGCCACCTCAGCTTAATTGAAGGTACTTTTATTTATGCTTTTGGTCCCACTCATATATGCACTAGCTCACGTGATCCCCTAGTCCTTTTCACACCATATATTTGCCCCACTACCATATTGAAAATTTCGATTCGATAATTAAATTAATTCGATATGATATGATATTTTTATATTGATTTTGCTATTTCGTGAAAATCATAATTTGTTGGAGTATTAATTACATATATATGATTATATAATAAATAATGTGAATATCTGATTATTATGATTAAGATGTATTAGAAGTGTTATTTACTTTGTCTTATTTTATGTGAGATCGTTTAACATGACAGATGCTTAAGAAAAAAGAAATAACTTTTGAAAATTTATCTTAAAATAATTCTTAGATATTTATGTGATTGAAACTAATTATATTAGTAATAAAAAGGCTTTCACTTGAGAATTTGAATTGGGGAGAAGCAGAGAATAGGAAAAAAGAAGAAAAAAGTCATGCTTACTATAAGAAGGAAACAGTCGGAGATCTAAATATTTAATCTTTTTCTAGTTATAGTAAAGTGATTTTTTTTTGAATTGATTAAAATGAAGAAGATGTCAGATAAAATAAGATGCCATTTGTTTACAAAATAAAGTATTTCACCATCACTTCACCTATTTTCATCGCTAGGAATAATTATCGACTATCCTAAACTATGACCATCAGCATTTGTAACCACCATCCTCAGCTACAATTGCTATTACTTCGAATCCCATAGTCGATTGGTTATTATTACTAACCACCATATATCACTACTAATTATCAACTAATCATTACTATAACTATCTCCAATAACTATTCTTTTGGTTATTAGTCGTTTTTTGTTGTTTCCTTTTTTTTTACTTTTTCTCATATCTAGTTTATTCTGCTTATGAGTTTTTGAGACGATGGTTCCCAGAAAACAGTCTCTCTACTTTTATGAAGTAGTAATAAGGTCTGCGTACATTCTATCCCCATACCTCACTTGTGGGATTCCACTGGATATGTTATTGTTGTTATACGTATATCGTCAATTAATATTATCATCCTGTCACGGCTATTGTTATTGCTATTTATCATTTACAATTATTACTGTAATTATCACTAATTACTATCATCAATTATACCATACATAATCGGCCACCATTTATCAATTCCCATGGCCATCATTTACAATTATTACTATCAATCATTAACTATTGTTACTAAATTATCACAACATGATATATCATTAACCTATCAATCATTTTTTTTTGGTTTCTCGCCCAGTGTTCGGTATAATATTAGAGCTCGATTATTCTAAATTCGTGCCACGTAAGGCTTCGTTCGTGGAAAAACACTCCTTATGAAAAAAATTTCATATCCAGACTCGAACTAAATGATTAATTATTATTATTCTTCATAATTAATTATAAATCTGTCCAACATCATTAAATCATTGCTTTCCACCACTCTCACGTTAAACAATCATCAACATCAACCACTACTATCGATCAAAATCATCAACATCAACCACTACTACCGATCAAAATATGATCATCATCAGTTATCATCATCATTAATCACGAATAATTTTTTTTTAAAAAAATAAATTTATTTATTTATTTATTTATTTTATTTGCAGAGGAGTATACAGAAGAACAATCAGTGGCGCATATTAGAAGACTTATCGACATAGTTGCATGCACCACTTCTTTCGCCGGTTCATCTTCTTCACCCAAACCCACCGGTCGAACCGGTAATGAATCCGGTCCAGAAAATGCAGTCGCGGAACCAAAATCCGGCAAGCTCAAAACTCAGGAACCGAAAAAGGCCGGCGCTAAACCGTCGAAGCCTGATGCCGCTGTATGTGACGGCGCAGATGCCGGCGAAGCGGCGGAGAAAGGTGATCCGGCGATGATGTGTCCTCCGCCACGGCTGGGACAGTTCTACGACTTCTTCTCGTTTGCTCATCTTACTCCTCCTATCCAATGTGAGTAATTTTTTTTAATTATGTAATTAAGTTTATTAATTTTTATTATCGTGTTATGTATTTTAATCTATTTGATTAATTGAATTTATTGGAGCTGAAACTGCATGGGAAAAGGTTTTTGAGAGGCTTTTCATGGCTGCAATTTGGTTTTATTCTTACTCGTACACGACGATTCGGGCAGAAGGTTATTAGGCTTGTCTAACTTCCTTTTTGTTTTGTTATGCTTTACTTGAGTTGAGAGAGTCCACTAGAATGAACTTTTCCACGTATGAGTAAGACTGTGTACGCACTACTCTCCTCGTATCGTGTATTTTTAAGAGTAGTAGGTTAATAGATTGTCGCGTTCTCTAGTTTTCCTTACCAATGATATTAGTGTTTTTTTTCCCTATTTGCTTATGACCCTTATTATTACCTTTTTTTCGAAAAAAATTTCCATTATTGTATTATTTGATGGTGTTGCTTGTATTTTCTATTATTGTATTATCTTTTCGTTCTTGTTTTGTTATGCTTTACTTTGAACAGAGAGTCTATCGAAAACTGTCTCTCTACTCTCATATAAGTAGTGGCGGAGCTACATGGAGTCCAGGGGGTTCATCTGAACCTTTTTCATCAAAAAATACACTGTTTATGTAGGAACAATTTTTTGATTTACGTGTATATCTATACTATTGAACCCCTCAGCATAAGCCAAAGGTGTGGTTCAGTGGTAAAGCAGGTTCATGTCATTGCTGTTTGTGCATGGTTTCGTGGGTTCGGGTGGGGTAAGGCTATGTACACACCACCCTCCAAGACCCTCTACTCTCATATATAAGGTAGGGGTAAGGCTGTCCACACAGCACCCTCCCCAGACCCGGCTATAAGATTGCAGTTAGTACATTATTGTATTTTTTATTGTTGGTCATAGCTGCAGTTATTTAATGTATAGAAAATCAGTATTTTTCTGTCAAAACTATTTTCTTACCTGCTATCTTTTATTTGGGTTTTGCAGATATTAGGAGATCAAGTCGACCATTCCTCGAGGATAAAACAGAAGATGATTTTTTCCAAATAGATGTGAGCTTTCTTTGTTTTTCTTCCTCCGTTTCAATTTGCTTGTCTGGTTTTGACTTGACATTGAGTTTAAGTGGTCTTAAACTAAAGGTATGAAGATGTATTAAAATGTTCTTTAATCTTATGATCTTAAACATGTCATGTGAAACGTTAGAACTAAAGAGTAGCCAAAAAAAGGAAAGAGGCCCTTTTTTTTAAACCGACTAAAAAGTAAAGTAGGACAAACAAATTGAAATGGAGAGAGTAATATTTATTTGTGGCAAAAGAAACCTGTTCTGGTTAGCTGGCTGATTAAAAATAGTTGATAAGTGTCATTGTGAAGTGCGGAACAACACTTTTAGGTGCTGAAACTGATTTATAAATGAGGAGTTATGTGTTTGGATAGAAGTGCTGAAATAAATATTCATTCTGTTTCTTTTGTCTGATTTTGACTTGGCATGAGTTTAAGAAAAGAATTGAATCTTGTGGTTTTAAACTAAAGATATGTACCAAAATGTGCTTTAGTCTTTTGGTTTTAAACATCTCATGTGAAAAGATGAAATCAAAGTGTTACCAGGCAAGGAAAGTAAGACAAACAATTGGAAATGGAGGGAATAGTAACTAATAGATATGTTTTTGTTTTTTAGAACGTTAAAAGATTTGGTAATTTGAATAGTGGTTCTTGAAATAAATCACAGGTCCGAATTTGCAGTGGCAAGCCAACAACAATTGTTGCTTCTAGGAAAGGTTTCTATCCTGCTGGAAAACGCGCTCTTGCAAGTCACTCTTTGGTTGGATTATTGCAGCAATTAAGTCGTGTTTTTGACGCTGTGAGTAAGAATGTATTTTGTTTAACTTTCATCATCTATCTGACTAGAAAGATTCAGAATGTATTGGCATTGATTATGTATGTAACTTATTTGTTAGTTATTTGCTTGTTTGTTTGTTCCAGGCCTACAAGGCTCTCATGAAAGGATTCACTGAGCATAACAAGGTTAGTAATATTTGTCAATTTGATTGAAGTTGTCTTGATTTCAAGAATATGCAAACAACAAATGCTCAAGAATGGTCACCTTTGCTTACAGTTTGGGAATCTTCCTTATGGTTTTCGAGCAAACACATGGGTTGTCCCTCCTTTTGTTGCTGACAATCCAGCTACTTTTCCTCCACTTCCCATGGAAGATGAGAATTGGGGAGGAAATGGAGGTGGACAAGGAAGAGACGGTAAGCATGATCATAGGCCGTGGGCGAAGGAATTTGCAATTCTGGCAGCAATGCCTTGTAAAACAGCAGAGGAAAGGCAAATTCGAGATAGGAAAGCTTTTCTACTGCACAGTCTATTTGTCGATGTATCAGTTCTCAAAGCAGTTGCTTCCATAAAGCATCTAGTGGACAACAGCTCTAGTTCTACAATTCCATACGAGGAAAAAATTGGAGATCTTCTTATCAGTGTGATAAAAGACATGTCAGATGCGAGCAAGAAATTGGACAACAAAAACGATGGCATTCAGGTGTTAGGCTTGTCGCCTGAGGATCTTGCAAAGAGAAACTTACTGAAAGGCATAACTGCAGATGAGAGTGCAACTGTTCATGTCAGTTTCAATATACCTATGTTTGTAATTCGTCATTTATCTGCGAGTTGATCTTCTTATTTGGTGAAGTATTCATATCTTATGATTGTTACGGATTATTGCAGGATACTTCTACCTTGGGTGTAGTGGTGGTTAGACACTGTGGCTACACAGCTATCATAAAAGTTGCAGCTGAGGTAAACTGGGGGACAAATCCCATTCCTCAGGATATTGAAATAGATGACCAGGCAGAGGGAGGTGCAAACGCATTAAATGTTAACAGGTCAGTAGAGTTAGCCAGAATCAGATGCCAATAAGATCAGTATATGTACGCCAGTGAATACTTTTTGATTTTCATGAATTATAACGGTATTCTGCATCTTATGCAGCTTGAGAATGCTATTGCACAAGTCATCAACACCTCAGCCATCTAGCCAAGTACATAAATTTCAAGGTGCAGATGTTGAAGACGTTCTAGCTGCCAAGTCTTTAGTAAGAAAAGTGCTCGGTGAAAGCTTGCAGAAGTTACAGGAAGAAGACGGTAAACAAGTGAAATCTCTTAGATGGGAGCTGGGTGCATGTTGGGTGCAACATTTGCAAAATCAAGCCTCCGGGAAAGTTGAGTCTAAGAAAACTGATGAAGCTAAAGTAGAGCCAGCAGTAAAGGGTCTTGGGAAGCATGGTGGTCTGCTGAAGGAAATTAAGAAGAAATCAGATGACAAGAGCAGCAAAGTCAGTTCAGGGCACGATGTTTCTTCAAGTGACGCAGACAAGAAAGAGCTAGAGAAACTTGACGAGGAAATGGAAATTCTTTGGAAAAAGGTGCTACCTGAAGCAGCATATTTGCGCCTAAAGGAATCAGAAACTGGTCTTCACCTTAAGGTATGTTGCTGCCTTTTATATCCGTAACATCCGTTGCATGTTTAGTTTCAAAACAGCAATGTATGAAACAATAGCTCTGAAGGATCATGTGTAAGATAAATCTGTCATGCTCCATCATTATGTCCAGTTCTTAAACTGTATTGCTTTTGTTTATGTTGGCAGTCACCCGATGAGTTGATTGGTATGGCACATAAATACTATGCGGATACTGCTCTTCCAAAACTGGTCAGTGCCTCTGCTTGCATGTCTATCGCGCTTCTTGAAATTTAACTAACTCTTGCTGGATGCAAATTTGAACTTTTGAAAGGTTGCTGATTTTGGGTCACTGGAGCTTTCACCTGTCGATGGAAGGACACTGACAGATTTCATGCACACCAGGGGTTTGCAAATGTGCTCTTTGGGGCGCGTGGTAATGGCTTCAGGCCTTAACATCTTAATAAATCTATGCAGTGATTTCTAACTTTATTAGTGCAGTGCCCAGCCCCTACTTTCCCTATACTTTGAGAAAAGGGAAGCATAGATTTCTTAAAAGCACTGAACTAAGTTCTAACTGTAGATGAATTCATATTAAATAGCAGTCATTCTATGACAATCAACCTTGTATTCTCACATCGAAGGCCAAAATCATTTCGTCTCATAATTGTTCATTGCTGACACTGGATACTGAAGATTCTAGAAAGTACAAAAATGCGTACTACTTCTATGAATAACAATTAACTAGCCGATAAATATTCTACGAAATAAAGTCTACGAATAACAATACTATTTAGTATTTCTCGTTAGCAGATTTGCAAACTCAGTTTCTTCTAGGTTTTATTCTTCTGTGAATAAAGCTCAGCTTCAAGAGAGAAATAACCAAGTTTTGCTTCCAAGAGATTTTACCAAGTTTCGCTACTCCATGTTTCAGTTTAAATTCTTTCCTGTTGGGTCGTTTAATCAGTGAGAAGGGTATTTGATAGTGTCTGTTCTCTAGAATATTAAACAGCCACAGAGTGTCTGAATTCTGAGTCTTTGGTTCTCTTGTTTACATACTTTTAGGCTTGTTTCCTTTAATTCTAAACTTTTATAGACTAGTGAAGTGTTTGTTGCATCTTTGTAAAAAGCCTTTGCTTGGTTTTCTGAACACCCTTCAACAACAACAACAACAACTACATACCCAGTGTAATCCTGCAAGTTGGGTTTGGGAAAGGTCATGACCCGTTATTAAGCATTTTCTTGTAATTCTGTTTGGTTTCCATTCTGTTAGTATATGCGATGCTTAGTTAGTAGGAAGAGAGTTTAAGGGAAGAGAAGTGGAAACTTTTAACTCTTTTTGATGTCTTCTTGGTAAAAATTGTGCAGGCAGCTCAACTTCTTATTTATATTTTTATTTCTAAACCTAATATCTAACTATTTTAACTTTTGCTTCTGATGTCAGGTGGAACTTGCAGACAAACTTCCTCATGTTCAATCTCTTTGTATTCACGAGATGGTTGTTAGAGCTTACAAACACGTACTGCAGGCTGTTGTGGCAGCAGTTGATAATATAGCTAATATGGCTGCATCAATAGCTTCTTGTTTAAATGTATTGCTTGGGACTCCCTCTGCAGAAAATGGTGATTCAGATGATGACTTGAAATGGAAGTGGATAGAAACTTTTGTTTCGAAGAGGTTTGGGTGGCAGTGGAAGGATGAATGTCGGGAAGATCTTAGAAAATTTGCCATTCTTCGTGGTCTTTGTCATAAGGTATACAAATTCTAATGCTAAGAAATTGGTGTCCAGTCCTTGGTAAATCTTATCCACCTTATCCGTCCTAACAAATAATATTTCAGGTAGGACTTGAGCTTGTACCCAAAGACTATGATATGGACTCTCCATTTCCTTTCAAGAAGTCGGATATCATAAGCATGGTTCCCGTGTACAAGGTACGCACACTAATTTCCAAGTATCAGATGCAGAATGTAAATTATCAGGAGGAACCTCAGGAAGTTTTGACAATTGTGGATTTTTTCAACAGCATGTTGCATGCTCATCAGCCGATGGGCGTACGCTGCTAGAATCATCCAAAACATCTCTGGATAAAGGCAAACTGGAGGATGCTGTAACTTTTGGAACTAAGGTAACAAGTTTGTGGTTCAATGGCACATCCTGATTATCATTCAAGGTCTCGAACTGAAATTTGTTTTATCATCTTTTTGAAGGCACTCTCAAAACTCGTTTCTGTATGTGGTCCTTACCATCGAATGACAGCGGGTGCATACAGTCTCTTAGCTGTGGTACTCTACCACACTGGAGATTTTAATCAGGTATAAATATATATTTTAGATTCTGAAATGACTTCACGACTTTAATAGTAGACTGGCATCTTTTCGAACTGCCTAAATAGCTGAAATACCAGTTCACTTATGTTATGTGTGCACCCTGTTCCATGTAGGAGCACGTATTTTAGTCAGTAGAATTTCTTAATAGCAGTGTTCTATTTCACGAAAAACCTTTTTATGGAAATTCAGCACGCTGTGTTTTCTGTGTCACTGGTTACAATGCTAATTTTCTTATTGTTCTCCTTAACATGTGCGAATCATGATTTTCTCTCTTATATATGTAATGATTCCTCATAACAGGCTACTATTTATCAACAAAAAGCTTTGGATATTAATGAAAGAGAGCTTGGACTTGACCACCCAGATACAATGAAGAGTTATGGAGATTTGGCAGTTTTCTACTACCGACTTCAACACACAGAGTTGGCATTAAAGTATGTGTACCTCTCTACTTGCGGATAACTCTGGCATACAAAGTCATGATCATTTGTTTATTTTTCGTGGCTTGCCTTGAACTCTCATATGTTGGAAACTTAAAGCATAGATCCATATCGAGTAAATCTGATGGTACATCCCTTCATATTTATCAGGTTTTTGAATAGCTTCTCTTATTCATCAACTTAAAATGAACAAACCAACTGCAGCGTTTGGCCACCTGCAGAAATCAGCTTATTTTGAGTAGAGTACTTATCTGAAGTGCTTTTTGAATAGTGTTTTGGGAGAGTAGCAGTTGTGTTTGCCTAAATCGTTTGAGAAGTGCTTTTAAATGTCAAATTACGAAAATGGAAGTTAATACTAATTATAACTTGGTAAACATGAATATTTAACAGGGTAATCTACTCCTAAAAAAAGGTAGAAGTTCTTGTTTTTCTTGGAGAAGCCGCTTTTTCAGCTTCTGCTACTATCCTAACTTCACCAGAAGCTTGTCCAAACACCTTCATCCTCTAAATAAGTATTGTTGATTTTTATTTTAAAAAAGCACTTAGAAGCTATGTAGAAGCTTGTCTAAACTGGCTATTACTTGGTCCGACGTTGCTTGTTGCAGACTTTCTTTCCAGCAGAAACTGCTTCACTTGCAGATATTCGTCCATTCTCTTACTGAATTTTACTTCACTATCTAGAAGATATAGCTATGGCTATGGAAATAGACCCTTGTGGTCGGGCTCTTCCTCGAACCCTGCGCATAGCGGGAGCTTTAGTGCACCGGGCTTGCCTTTTTCTCTATGGAAATAAATTTTTCTATTTACACGGTAAACAATCTTGTGTATTTTATCCTCGTGCCCCATGGAAAGACCTTGAGGATAATGGTCTGAGTTTTGCCTTCCTGATTCTATTTAATGTCACTTATTAGAAGGTGTTTGTAGTGTTGTTCATTGAGCATGATGCAGCCCAAATCATGTCGTGAAAGCAAGGAACTGAAGCTGGTATTTGATAAATAAGGGCACAACTGCGCCAACTTCTTTACGTTTATGTCTATACTGATTTGTGCCTTGCATCTTCTTGTATGAGAACACTTCGTTATGTTCAATGACTAACTGATTGTTGTTTTTCTCTATTTAGGTATGTCAATCGTGCCCTCTATCTTTTGCATCTGACTTGTGGACCTTCTCATCCAAATACTGCTGCAACATATATAAATGTTGCCATGATGGAGGAAGGTCTCGGAAATGTCCATGTGGCACTCAGGTACCTTCACGAGGCTCTTAAGTGTAACCAGAGACTTCTTGGAGCTGACCATATTCAAGTAATTTCTCTCCCTATTCTGTCTGTGTCCAGAAAATCAGCCCGTTGGCATCTTAAATTTTTCTCATCTTAAATTTTTCTTATCCCAAATGTTTGTTTCCTCCAGACTGCTGCGAGCTATCATGCTATTGCAATTGCTCTTTCTCTAATGGAAGCATATTCCTTGAGTGTTCAGCACGAGCAAACTACACTTCAGATACTGCAAGCTAAACTTGGACCGGATGATTTACGTACTCAGGTATAAATTAGTTAGAAGTCTGATTATTCGCTTTGTTCTCGGTGATGAACCTTGTGTCAATCTTATTCAGAATTTTCTGCAGGATGCTGCGGCATGGCTCGAGTATTTTGAGTCTAAAGCACTTGAGCAACAAGAAGCTGCACGAAATGGTACCCCGAAGCCTGATGCCTCTATCTCTAGCAAAGGCCATCTAAGGTAGTAATATTCTTTTCCTCCTTTCTTTTGTTTCTTCTTTTCCTAATTTTTGCTTTTATTAGTTAGTTATAATTGTAGGAAAAAACTCCTCGGATAAATTTGCCTTTTTGCACAAGTTTGGAAGAGTGACAAATTTATAAAGAAAAGCAATTGACTAGTTTTCTTTTCCCCTATTCCATACGTGCATGCGCTAATCAGTTTTTTTTTCCTCTTTGATTTGTGTAGTGTCTCGGATTTGTTGGATTACATAGCTCCAGATGCTGAGATGAAAGCTAGAGAAGCGCAAAGGAAGCAAGCTCGTGCAAAGGTTTGAGCTACTTTCTCCTAATATCCACAACCATTTTCTATATAGACCAAGTATCCTGTTTAAATTTCCTCATTTATCATATCTAGGTTAAAGGCAAAGCAGGGCAAAATGGGGGATTATCTACCGATGAATTTGAGAAGGATGAACTTCTCTCTCCAACTAGTCCTGTTGTGGAGAACTCCAGTGATAAAGAGAACAAGTCGGAATTAGACAACAAATCAGAATTGAAGATTGCAGAACCCGAACCTAAGCAGTCTGATCACATTTTGATAGAACAGACATTACTGGAGAAAAATGATGACGTGATACACGAGGATACCTCTGAGGAAGGATGGCAAGAGGCTTTACCCAAAGGCCGTTCAACGATTGCGCGTAAGATTTCTAGTTCTAGGAGACCTAACCTTGCAAAACTTAACACCAACTTCACGAATGCTTCCCATTTACCAAGAGGTCGAGGTAAAGCCACTAATTTTCCATCTCCAAGACCGACTCCAAATGAACCTACGGCATCATCTGGGCTATCTCCTGCTTCAAAGAAGTTTGTGAAGAGTGCTAGTTTCAGTCCTAAGTTAAACAGTGCTGCTCCACCAGCTGGCGGTACCGAGAGATCTTCCAAGCCCAAATCACCACCTGTCACCCCTGCTCAAACAGAACAAGTTGTCAAAACTAATTCAATTGTCAGCTCAATCAGTGTTCAGGCAGCTGGAAAACTGTTTTCTTACAAAGAAGTTGCTTTAGCTCCACCTGGTACAATTGTGAAAGCAGTGGCAGAGCAATTGCCAAAGGATAGTAGTTTAGAACAAAACAAGGAGACTCTGGCAACTGATTCAACTCCGCCGACAACAGCGAGTACCAATGACGGAGAAAAGGTTCAGAAAGTCGGTGAAGAGAAGCAACATGATGGTTCTGGTGAGAAGACCAATCAAACAGTCAATGACACTCAACAAAGTAAAGAGAAAATGCCTGTATCAGCCGAATCTTCTGAGGGGACAAAAGCTGACGCTTCTGGAGAGAAGGATGGAGTTGTCACAGCTTCAGAAGAAAAACCTGCTGCTAAAAACAAAGGAGGGGACCCTTCAAATAGCTCTGCTCCGGGGATCCAAAATAATGCTTCTTCCAGTGATTCAAATGCAACTTCCAAAGTCAATACGCCGGAAAGCAAAACTGATAAAAGCCCCGACACCTCTTCTGATCTTGAAGCTGCTACTGATTTAGTGACAGAGAAGGATGCTTGTCCTTCAAATGGAGCTGCAGTGAAAGAGAAGAATGATGATGAACCCAGAGATCCAGAAAGTGTCACATTGCCTACTGGAGTAGATAAAGATATCACCAGCAATGCTAGTTCTGTGCCTACTGAATCAGACCAGCAAGGTGATTCTGAGACTGGAAAAGAAGCAACCAAGAAACTTTCGGCAGCTGCACCACCATTTAATCCATCGCCTGTTCCTGTTTTTGGCACTATCGCAGCACCAGGTTTCAAGGAGCATGGAGGAATATTACCCCCTCCTGTGAATATTCCTCTGCTTACCCTGAGTCCTGCTCGTAGATCACCACATCAGTCAGCAACAGCGCGAGTTCCGTATGGTCCACGTTTGTCAGGTGGCTATGGTAGGTCAGGAAATCGAGTTCCACGAAATAAGCCTGCTTTTCTCAATGATGAACCTAATGGGGATGCCAGCCATTTTGCTATTCCTAGAATCATGAACCCACATGCAGCTGAGTTTGTCCCTGGCCAACCATGGGTTCCAAATGGCTTTCCAGTTGCTCCAAATGGTTACATGGCTTCACCAAATGGATATGCAATATCACCAAATAGCATACCAGTATCACCAGATGGTTCTCCAGCCTCCTTGAACAGTACGCCAGTGACTGAAGATGGACTTTCAGCATCTCCGGTTGAGGCAGGAGAATCCCCTTTAGCTGTAACTGTGGAAGAAGCAGCTGAGAATCACGATACAGTGGTGGCCGATGGGACTGAAGTGGAAACTTCCAGTAGTTTGGTAACTGAAGAGACAGAAAGTCAGCAGATCATGCCGGGTCAGGAAGATAATGTGGAAAAACTACATGACATTCCTAAAGATGATGAGAAAACGCAAGGTGAAAATGGAGAAACGTCTGAAGACACACCTGCACTATCTGATGAGATTACTGATTCAAAAGAAACATGTAGTGCTGTCATTCTTGAGGAAAAAGGAACCAAGCGTTGGGGAGATTATAGTGACGGTGAAAATGAGGTTGTTGAGGTAGCAAGTTGAAGAGATACTACTATTAAAAGCAGTGATCTTCTCTTCGTCAATTGTTTCTTTGTGTCTTTACTTTACAGTTGACCGGGTATCCATTAAGCCCAGAAACTGAACCACAGAGCTGTCTTCTTGCTTCGATGTCCGGTGAGGATCAAAAGCCAAGTGATGTGCTGACTTCCTGGTCCAGTTTAACTTCGTTGAAGCAAAGTTGTTGGAATTTTTATTAGCACGACCACAGGTTGCTGCACAGAGGAAAAATAATTATATCGAATCCTAAAGGAACCGAGTCCATCCATGTATTTGTTAAATTCCACTTTTCTCTTCAATTTTGTGGGCTCGAACAGAAGATGCAAAAGATTGCAACTCTTTCGAGTTCGTCAGGGGATACATTTGAGATGAACAACGGTGCATGAGAAGCAAATCATCTTCTGAAATTGAGGTCAAGATTGATCGTTCTCTCGTCATACTTTTGCAATAACCAGGTTTGGATGCTGATAACTGTCAATCTAACAAGTGATGCTTCATAGTTTGGTGTAGAACTTTTTGTATAGAGTAAAGACAATTTCATGGATTTTTGTAATTTTATCTTACCATCCTGTTTGAGTGCAACTCCATGGTTTTTCGAAATCTAGTATCTATTGTACTTTCACAAGTATTTTACCTAATTTATTTTGTATTGTTTATTAATCCCTTGTACAACAACATACTCGGTGTAATCCCACAACGGGATTTGATGATATATACACAACTTTACTCCTACCTTGTGAAGATACAGAGGATGTTAAAAGATCATCGCCAAATAAAAGAGCTATTGTAGAGGTAATATTGTTGCTTCAATCTAGCTAGTCATTTTTGTATGTTTCTTGATAATCACTAGTTTACATAATCAGAAGTATGAAATTCATAATCCTATAGTCCTTGAACTTATAATCTTTCACGCAGAATCGAGTAAAAAGATGTGATATAGATAGTCTATCCTGATACATACATTAGTAGCTGATTCTACGTCTGACCTGTAGGTCAAACAGAGACAACTTTATATGTTGGTCATCTCATGGATATAAGCACTTCAAGAGAATCAATGGGATAGTGAATTAATTGAAATTTCCAATAACATTACAAGGTACAAAAAAGAAAACAAAAATTATATGTACAAAAATGCTGAGTACATGCATTAACCTAAATCCTAATAGTGAAAAAGAATGTTGGAAGCTTCACTACCCTTTGCAGCCATGTCTACCCCATCATACCTTCATTGCAGGGTGGCGCATCCTCGTCGCCAATCCATAACAACAAGGGAAGCAACACAATGTGCCAGTGCTGCTGCAACGACGAACACATGGAAGATTTGATGGCTGTGTCCTACAAGATCAAATGCACCAGGTTTGCATCTTTCTGGAAATCTTGTCATGTAAAATACTGCTCCAATAGCATACAAAATAGCCATGATTATCTCATATCCTAGAGCCACAAGTACTTGTGGATGACCACTGTGTAGGAAAAGTGCATGTGTAGCTGGGATCAATCCTGAGAAACCCATTGCAAGAAAGAGAGTAACCCTAAAGGATCTGAAACGACCGGAGAAGAGAGCCGGGGAGAGGAGGGTGATAATGGCAAGTATACCAAATATAGTAATGGTGGATAGGTAAAAGGCACACCAGTATGGTTGATCACAAAAGATGTAGTAAATTGGGCAAAAGAAAGAACAGACTATCATGAGTGAAATGCCAGCATAATCTAGTCTCCAGAAAAAGAGGTTATATCTAAGTGAGTGACAAGCAAATAGATGGGAAAGAGCACTGGAAATCAAACAACCCATAGCTCCTCCTAAGAAAACAAACCAAGGCCATATGGCAACTTCATAAGCATCTCTATTTATGTCTAGAAATGATGGATTTGTTATCTGTCTGGCGTAAGAGTCCTGCAATCAAAAGATCAAACTACATGATGCGTTGTTTTTGCTTTGCAGCTCAAAATCTGCACATAAGCGAAACCAGAGGTGATTCAACGCATTCAACTGAATCTAGTATTTTTGATGTGGATACAAACATATGCATATATATATATGCGATAAATCACTAAGTTTCAACAAATATTAAGGTTTGAGCTCATAACCTAAAAAATACAATTAATTCAATACTAAGAACCTCGGAAGATTGAACCCATTAAGTTTAAATTTTCGATCTATCTATGTGCGAAACAAGCTGCCCTTCGAAAAGGGGGTTGCATTATCTTTATTTGGTGCATGAGCAGAGGGTCTATGGAAAATAGTCGGGGAATGTTTGTAGCTCCATTTGTTGGCTATATGAGCTTTTGAGTTTTTTGTGAAGGTTCGATTCTCCACTTTGTGATTTCCTCCCATTTCCCCTCTTTTTTTGTCAAAAGAAAATATATCAAAAACACACTCTCTACCTCGCAAAAATAGAGATAAGTCTATGTATATTTTACTCTTTTCAAACTCCATTTATGTGATTACACTAGCTATGTTGTTTGTTTGTTAGTTATCATGAATCATCTCCCACGCCACCCATGGCGGATTCAGGATTTTCGGCTTGCAGGTTATATAGTATAAGTCCACAATTATTTAATTGCAATATTTAAAATATTAATTTGAAAATTAATTTTAATACTACCACTGTAAAACAAAAAAAAAAGAACTTTTAGATTTTGAAGAAAAAATTTAGCTGGAAAGATTTCTTAAAAAAAAAGTAGAAAAATATTTTCAAGAAAAAATAAATAAAAAATTTGTAATCATTGTTAATAGTGAGAATTCAACAGGACTTCACTAAAGACATAGCCTTAAACCTAAAGATTCCAAGCAAAGCACCCATTAAGACTTTTAATATAATCATAATGTGAAGAAATTACTATATATAGGAATAATATTACGTCAGATTAATGAATGCTCGAGCATCTCAAGGGGTGCATGTGGATTGACCCCACTAAACAATGGAAGATTTAAGATAACTAAATTCTTAAAAATAATATAATAATCCTAATTTAGACGACAATAACAAAAGCTTTATCGTACATCTACCACATGGATATAATTAAGGTTTCAATTTTTTTTTCTTTGTTTACCAAAAAAAAAAACACTCAATTTTTTTCTCCACTATTCACTGAATATCCTTATAGAAAAAGACAAAGAGAACAACAAACAACCAAATGGAAAAAATATAGAAAAAACAAACACAAGTGCATGTGGGATACAGCTAAAAACATTTCCTAAATCACTTCAAAATTGCAAATTTGTCAGCAAACTAAAAGTAATTAGGAGTCTTAAATTTCAGTATTCAAAAATAAAATATATTAATTAGGTCAATTAATTAATATCCTTATATAAATAATTAAGGATGCTTCTAAACCCTAGCAACAAATTAAACTCCCAAACAGTGTGAAGAAGCCATAGGCCATGGAGGTGAGTATCCAACAAGACAAGGTTGATGGCATGATCTACACAACAACTATACATCCATTAAACAAAATCCCCATCACAGTGGAGACTTTATGGAATGGTTCAGATTGGTCTGGTTCAAATTCTTTATTGGTCAACAATTGGGTATCCAAAATAAAGAAGATTCAAGACAAGAAGAAAGGGAAAAAATCTAATCTTGAGTCTTGTAGCTGATATTAGTGCACAATATAAGAAACAACAACTTCTCATACTATGATTACAAAGGCAAAATATCAAAAGCACCCTTTGAGCTTTTACAGCTTTCTGTTGATAATCATTGCCTATTCTTTGATTTATATGACTGTAGATATGATTATAAGAAAAATCCATTGCCTTTGTGGAGACTGTTGTCTGATAACAAGACTATAGTAGTTGGGGTAGGGATTGAGGGTGTTGTCAAGAAGTTAGAGAAGGATTATGACATGAAGATTAGTAAGTGGGTGGACTTGAGGGATAAGGCTAGGGAAAAGGGTGTTTTTGGTGAAATTGCTAGTAATTGTACTGTGGAAAAATTGGCTAAGAAGGTTTTGGGTGAAGAATGGGATGTAAACAAGCCATCTAGCATGAAATGGTGGAATTCAGAAGATGGTTGGCTTCTTTCTGATGAAAAGGTTAAATTTGGGTCATTGGAATCTTTTCTTGCTTATAGAATTGCTCTCGAGTTATTATAACATTCATTTTTACTAGTTATTGCCTTCTTTATTTCTAAAGCTTAGCTAGTGTATTAGATGGTTAATATACCTTTTCTTTATAATATTATTTTGATTTGTCATATTATTTATACTTATTTTATCATAAGATCTTCACTTTGGTTCTATTTTGATATGATTTTTTCATTTTCGTTATTTCCCTTTCCCTGCTCTATATCGAGCTTATATTGACAATGGGTTATTGATTTAGCAGTATTGGATTATTGATTTTGTCCTTTGGACCAATCATAGTCTTTTAAACTCGATAGATATTGTATTCAGCTCTTCTTTGCTTAAATACCAGGCTTCACTTTGCATGGTATGTGACTTACCTCTGATCTCAGTTGCAAATCCCACCCTTTGCCACTTGTTATATTTAATATATAAAATCTTTCACAGTTTCATATTTTTATTTTCTAATAGTTTTGAATTCTTAGTTATTTTATCATGTTTGTTTTTGAGCAAAATAAGAAAATTATATTTGAAGATATAAATAAAGTAACATAATCAAACACTCTCCAAATTAAACATGTTATATGAAAAATTAAAATTATTTTATTAAAAATAAAACGGACAAATCAAGACGAATGAGGTTGGGAAAATTTTATTTTGTTTTTATAAAAATCATGTAAATAAAAAATAATATAAATAAAAAACACATCGATATGAAGGGAGTATTACATATTAAAAGATCCTAATAAAACGCATTACCTAAAATACCCCTAACATTTCGCGCCTTACATACACAAAACAAGTTGATGAACGGAAAACTCACCGGAAAAGCATCGCCGGAGCCATTAACCTTCATATTCGTCCACTCTCCATCACCCGTCCATCTGAAAGCTCCGGCGAACAGATTCTCCACCGTCGTCGTCTTCTCCGTCAAACTCATCACCATCAATGTAACAAAAACCACAAATCCTCCCAAATGCCTAACCAAAAACACAAAAATCCCCAAAAGAAAATCAGAAAAAAATTCAAAAAAAAAAATTCAAATCTCAAATCATCGAAAATTCGATTATTATTCTTACGTCCAAATATTTAGCGTCTCATTATGCCATGAAAATAGGCTGAGAGCAATATCCTTCAGAGGCCATTCACATCGATAATAATCTCTGATGAATTCGTTATCCTTAAGGTATTCAGGTAATGCCTCGTATTTTACCAATTTTTTTCTCCGATCTATCAATTTCTCATCGTTTTTTCTAATCGATTTATCGATTCGATCTGTTGAGTCAACTCGTTCGCCATCTCTGAGCTTCGAAATCCTCTTTCCTCTTCGTTTCATTGTAGCGAACGAGTGAGCTTAAACCGAGCTCCGACGAGTCGATCTCAGTTCCCGGCGAAACTTCGCCGGAAAGCTTTGAATGACTCTGTATTTTAAAATTTGCTAATTTTTATCAAATGTGAAGCTACTTGAAAGTTGGCAAAAACTCGCAAATATTTATAATAAGCAAATGACGTGCAACCACTAATTATTACTAATTATTGTTTTAAAAAAATTAATAAAAATAATAATGTTAGTTAATCTTTTAAAATATTATTTTCCAGCGTGTTTTTTGTTTTTTGTTCTCATTATTAAAAGAGAGACACCGATAAATATGGTTTTTAAGTTTTGTACATTAACGTTATAAAGATGTGTTTATTAAATTCACATATGTTCATAAATGCAGATTGTGGAAATGAGAATGTTGAGGTGAATGCGTGGACATACCAGACTTGATAAGATTAGGAATGAAATCATTCGAGAGAAGTTAGGGGTGACCTCTGTGACAGATAAGATGAGAGAAGCGAGACTGAGATGGTTTGGACATGTGTAAAGAAGGAGTGTCGATACTTCTGTTAGGAGGTACGACAGGTTGGATTAAATGATTACGCAGAGGAGTAAAGTAGACTGAAAAAGTATTGGAGGGAGGTGACTAGATAAAATATAGCACAACTTCACATCACCGAGGAAATAATCTTAGATCAAAAGGAATGAAAGTCGCGTATTAAGGTAGAGGGTTAATAAGCAAGTGGAGAACGATAAAATAGGTGAGTAGGATTAGTCACGTCTTTATAATAACTAATTGATCATAATAAATTAAACTATACTGATTGTGTATGTATTCATTATTTCAACATAACATAGTAGATTTTCTTTTCATATTATGAATATAACAAGTAAATACTATGTTTTTTTTCCTTTTTATAGTAATTTTTCTTATTTAGTGTACATTTCAATTTATTAAACTAATTTTTCAATAATGAACGTAGTTTATGCGGGGTGTATGCTAATCTTATCTTTATTAATATACGATACAAAAATTATTTTCGATACATCCTTAAGTGTATTTTACAAATAGGATATGGAGACGAAACGTACATAGATCTCCTTCCTATTTTTTAATTAGGCAAGGAGGCTATTTTCGAGGCGTGGAATATGAAGATGGAGTACATTTACGATATTATCCCTACTTTTTATAATATGGAGAGGTTATTTACGTATTATCCTCAAGAGTATCCTCCATATGAGATATGAAAGATTTTATTCTTATTTTTATAGGATAATAAAATTATTTTTGATAAATCTTTAATTTAAATTATCCTACAATTAGCTATCCCAGAATAAATTATTTCACGATTGATTATCTCATCATCTATATGGAATAACTTATTTCATTACTAAAATATAAATGGTGAGATAAATAATCATACGACTATCTATCTTATATTTTATTTTGAGATTATTATATTTTATATCTCGTACCGAGCAATTCCATTTTTTAAAGTTAAGATTTGTTTTGGTGAGTAAGAAATGAAAGTCCATTTTAGTGTGAATTAATATCCAAGAAAATGAAAACTTTAAGATGAGGGAAGGTGAGAAATGGAATTTGAGTGATATGTTTTTTTAAAAAAATATTTTTGGTAAAATGAATTTGGTGGATTCAAGTGCTATTTTATTATTTATGGATAAACATTTAAAAGATTGATAAGATGTGAGGAAATGTTTTTTTTTCCTTAATTTTTTATTTAATGTTTAATATTTATATTTAAATTTGATTAATTCGGATAATTTGCATATTGTAAGGTATATTTTTGAGGCAACACGCTGAATAATTTTTTCTTCTTTCATTTCTAGAGGTTTACACATGAGACTTTTAATTAAGGATAGAAAGATTCTGATTATTTCACCATAATTTATAGTGATAGTAGAGACCTTTTTATGTTCATTCAAGATGTGTTTGGTGCGATAAGAATTATTATTTTTTAAATAAAAAAATACTTTTCTTGAAAAAAAGATCATGAAGACATTTTTAGGTGTTTGGTTTGTTAGTTAAGAATATTTTCAACAAGATATATGTTAAAATTAATAATAATATATATCAAGGAGTGTCTAGATTGTTATCGCTCGATCAAAATCCTTAAGAATCAATAATTTAATAATAAAAAAATTAAAATCGTTATCAAAGCTATCAACCAATAATCAATTATCGACAAAATGTTTTTTAAAAAAAATTCAAATAATCAATTTCGATTTAGTTTTGAACACGTCTATTATCTATTTGTTATTTGAAGTATATAATATAATGTTAAAAGCTACTATCTAAAATCATTCATAAGCTAAATGATTTTTGCCTAGAAACTCATGCCAAAAAAAGGACTTTTGCATGAATAACTTTTCTTAAATTATTTTTCTTTCGTACCAAATAAATTCAAAAATTTTAATTATATTTGAATAAAAAAATAGAAATTTTTCTAGATAAAAAATTTTCAATTTTTTGAGTGGTCCTCGTTTTTAGTCTATATAAATTTAAATTAATCAAATCAAATATTTTAAATATATCAAATGATTAAATTAAAAATATATATCATATTATCAGAAAATAATCTCTCTACTTCTATCTTTCGTATTGTCATATCTAGTTCTTTTCTACTTATGAGTTTTGAGATGAGGGTTCACAGGAAACAGTCTTTCTATTTCTATGAAGTAGCGGTAAGGTCTGCGTACATTACTCCCTCCCCAAACCTCACTTGTGGAATTTTACTGGGTATGTTATTGTTAATCTCTCTGCTTCTATGAGGTAGCGATAAGGTCTGCGTATATTCTATCTTTTCTAGACCCTACTTGTGAAATTTTATTGGATATTTTTTTATTGTTGTATGTATATAATTTTATTAAATTGAAAATTTTTAAAAGAAATGTGCTCTGCTGGCATTTGCCTAAGATTCGTTGGAGCATATTGAGAGATTCCTTAAGAGCAACATTGGAAGTAAGTAATCCAAAAATTAAAAAATTATATTAAATTAATAATTTAAAAATTAAAATTCAGGTATTTAAAATCTATTCGATAAGTATTATAAACTGTAATTCTTTTTCATATTAATATGATTAAAATATATATAATAAAATATTAATCAAATTTTATATTATTTGATCTCCAACAGGGAAATATTGTATTTTGGAACGAAATGAATATATACTGGTAGGTGTCCTAACTTAAATAATTATGTCTCATGTTAATTTTTATAATTTTTTATTATAGCAATATCTTTTTATAACGATCTTCTGCTGTACTAATATTATATTACATCGATTTAAATTTTATTTCCAACTAAATTTCCACGATATGTTATATTATTTATTCTCTATTATATTATCCCATTGTTAATTACAATTAATATCCGAATAAATTAATAATGAGAGATATGATTGCATATATAAATTATATTCAAAAGATTAAGGAACCAATGTCTTGTAATCCAAATCTTAATAAAATCTTTCTTTTTTCATACAAATTGCTATAAAATCTTATAATCATTTTGTTAAAATCTTCTTAAACAAATATTCTAATGTTGTTCTAGTCATTACAACAACAACAACATTACCCCAATGCCTCAAAGACTCCCGCCAATTGCGGGATAAGGGGGGATTGACCCATGATGAGCGTCGAAAGTTACATCGATTAACTGTTACTTCATAATTGAAAGAAACACAGACAGTTTAAAGGATCATTTTGCTTTATTCTATCATACCCCAAAGTAAAAAAAATAGTAAATCTTTGGCTCCATCTAAAATTGATGGAAATGTTGTTCTAGTCATTAAGATAAGATTAATTCCAAAGATAAAGCAAAACAAAAAAAATCATTTTAAAGGAATTTTGAAGCAATAAATTTTGTTATTTAAAAGTAACAATCATATTACCCTTCATTTAAGCCACCAATAGCCAATCTTATAAGTAAAAAAAAATGAAATATTATACATCACAAAAGCAAATTTGTTAGGTTAAAAGTATAAATAAAAATGTAAATAAATATATGGAAATGTAAAGTTGATTCTCAAGAAAAAAGATTGGGTTATATGGTTTTGAATTCTAATTAAAATTTAAAAAGAAAGTTTTATGGAACAATTATACAACCAATAATATCATATGATAGTAAATATTAGATTGGAATGAAAATATGATTTCTTTTAAGGTTTGTTCAATCATATTTCTTTTGATTGAACTTTTAGAATGTGAGTAAGGTTCAAGACTTAATTTGACATGATATCAAAGTCAAGTTCAATAAATTTGACGTAAGAACTCTAAATTTATATGGGGGTTATGAATATACTCCAGTCGTTGAGCTAATCTCACGCTTCAGACCAAATAGTGGAATTCTAGTTAAAGAATGTCTGGATCTGAGCTTGAAGTGATAGGGACGGTGATGAGAATAATCCTATATTAGCTGAAACGAAAATTATGAGTTCCTTATAAGACTTAAGAAATCCTTCTCTCATTTAAAAGTGCGAGTTGAGTTCAAAACCTAATCAGACAAGATGACAAAATGAACGTATAAAACACAAAGATTAGATGAAAATAGTAAATGATCATATTCGTCAAAAAGTGCAAATAACATACATTGAGAATAAAATGAGAGAAATTAAAGTTCACTTAAAATAATTTGATCATATTTTGCCTGAACATACAATTGAACCTATTTGTATGTGCAAAAATATGGTGATCGGAGGTGTTAAACAATAACGAGTTATATCGATCTAAAATTATGAGAGTGTCTGGATCTGAGCTTGAAGTGATAGGGACGGTGATGAGAATAATCCTATATTAGCTGAAACGAAAATTATGAGTTCCTTATAAGACTTAAGAAATCCTTCTCTCATTTAAAAGTGCGAGTTGAGTTCAAAACCTAATCAGACAAGATGACAAAATGAACGTATAAAACACAAAGATTAGATGAAAATAGTAAATGATCATATTCGTCAAAAAGTGCAAATAACATACATTGAGAATAAAATGAGAGAAATTAAAGTTCACTTAAAATAATTTGATCATATTTTGCCTGAACATACAATTGAACCTATTTGTA
Source organism: Solanum ossicruentum (assembly GCA_025774065.1). Taxonomy (NCBI): domain Eukaryota; kingdom Viridiplantae; phylum Streptophyta; class Magnoliopsida; order Solanales; family Solanaceae; genus Solanum; species Solanum ossicruentum. Next base: position 1,035,809 of record JAOTQR010000097.1, on the reverse strand, counting down.
TGTGCAAAAATATGGTGATTGAAGGTGTTAAACAATAACGAGTTATATCGATCTAAAATTATGTGAATAGAATATATCTCGAAAGACATTCTTTTTAAAATCAATTTAAACTTAACACAATTAAAAAAAAGATTATAATTATTTAAGATCGTAAATAGTTTGAGATAATTATTTTATCAATAGTTTGAGTACTTCTCTTTTCAAAATTAAGAGTAATTATCAAGAGATTTCATAGATCAAAGTAAATAATACTCCCTCTGTCTCATATTAACTGAATTTATAAGGTAATACACACATATTAAGAAAAATATTTAAAGACAAAAT
>JAOTQR010000097.1:1016470-1028041 GCA_025774065.1 Solanum ossicruentum | reverse complement strand
ATTCGTCAAACACGATTTACGTGTAATTTATATCACTCTTAGTTTCTTAATTTAAAAAATTATTTATTTAATCATTTACTCATGAATCAAATTCGACGTGATTTATGTGTAACTTATACCACTCTTAGTTTCTTAATTAAAAAAATAATTCTTGTAATTATTTACTCATAAATGACATTCGTCGATGCAATTTATGTGTAATGTATACTACTTAGTTTCTTAAACAATTCATTTACTCATAAATCACATTCGCCAGGTGCGATTTATGTATAATATACCATTCTTAGTTTCTTAACTGAAAAACTATTTATTTAAGTATTTACTCATAAATTATATTTGTCAAGTGCGATTTATGTGTAACATATACCATTAATAGTTTCTTAATTAAAAAAACTTATTTAATTTCATTATTTTTCATAAATTACATTCATCGTAATAAAGATAAAAAATGTGTCAACCACAAGGGTTGGTGTGGTAGTTCAATACCTCACCGTTTAAGCAAGAGGTTGAAAGTTTGATCCCCACATCTGGTGAATGAAAAAAATTCTGTGACCAGTTTCCTACCACTTAATATGCTAACGGTGGAACAGAGGATTAGTCTCATGACTGCCGACCGTGGAGATACCTTGGAAAATCAAAAAAAAAAAAAGAAAAGTGTCAAAGTATAATTTCACAAACAATAAGGGTGATTTACAATATTTTCATAAATTAAATTGAGGTCCATAAAGTTTTTAGAAAAAAAAAATACCACAAAAAAGGATAGAAAAAAAGAGCTATGTTCAATCCTCACATTATCCATATATCAAGAAAAGAAAGCTCCAAATGATTCTAACAATGGCTTCTTCATCTTCAACTTCACTATTCTCCACAGTTGTAAACTTTTCCACTCGAAAAACAACAGGATTTACCTGCCACACCTCAGTTAGCATACCATCAATTACCAAGAAAACTTCACTCAGTCTCAGTTTTTCAAGCAACATATCAAGTATTGCCCCAATTGTCTTCAAGAAAGAATCTTTTGCTGCAACACCCACTAATGGAAATCCAAAGACATTGACTGTAGAGTGTCACAAAGGGTATAAAATGAAGACCCACAAAGTAAAGTTTCTATTTTTCTTATTCTTTTTTTATGTGTGTTTTGAGGTTTGGTTTGTGTTGGAATTGTGGTTTGGGTGTTTGAATTTGTTCCAAAAAGGGTATAAATGAGATCCACAAAGTAAAGTTTCTATTTTTCTTATTCTTTTTTATGTGTGTTTGAGGTTTGGTTTGTGTTGGAATTGTAGTTTGGTATTTTAATTTGTGCCACCAGGGGAACAAATGAGACCCACAAAGTAAAGTTTCTATTTTTGCACACTTTTCTTGTTATTTGTGTGTGTGGGTGTTTGAGTTTTGGTTTGTGTGGAGGTTTTATGTGGGAAATGTGATTTGGGTGTTTGAATGTGTGCCAATGGGTACAAAAATGAAGTCCTACAAAGTAAATTTTCTATTTTTCTCACTGTTTAAGCTCTCTGTGTGTGTGTGTGTTTGAGTTTTGGTTGGTGTGGAGGTTTTCTGTAGGAATCCTGATTTGGGTGTTTGAATTTGTGATAATCTTGGAAATTTAAATTCACAGGCTTCAGCTGTAATGTGTGGCAAAAGGTGCAAAAGTTTCTAATTTTCTCACTGTTTTTGCTCTGTGTGTGTGTGTGCTAGTTTTAGTTGGTGTGGAGGTTTTCTGTAGGAATTCTGATATGGGTGTTTGAATGTGTGATAATCTTGGAAATTTAAATTCACAGGCTTCAGCTGTAATGTGTGGCAAAAGGTGCAAAAGTTTCTGTTTTTCTCACTGTTTTTGCTGTGTGTGTGTGTCTTGGAGTTTAGGTTTGTTATGGAGGTTTTCTGTGGGGATTGTGATTAGGATGTTTGATTTGTGGCAAAGGGTACATAATGAAGAACCACAAAATAAAATTTGCTTAGTTAGGGTGTGGGTGGTGGATGGGTTGGGGATTGGTATGCATGGAGGTTTCTGATGGGGATTGTGTTTTTGGCATTCGAATTTATGGAGAATCTTAGTAACTCAGTTGGTTGATTATCTGTATTTCACCTTGTTGGTGAGGGTTCGATTCCCCACCTTGTGATTCCCTTACACATTTCCCCTTCGCCTGCCCCCAATTTTGAAGGGAAAAAAGAAGAAGGGTGTTTGAATGTGCCCCAAAGGATACAGAATGAAGAACCGCAGAGTAAAGTTTGCATTTTTCTCACTATATTTGATGTGAGTGTGTATTTGTGTGGTGATTTTTTGTGGGGATTGTGAATTGGGTGTTTGAATTTGTACTAATCTTGGAATTTCACTCCACATCCTTTAAAATTGTGGTGTGTGCCGAAGGGTACAAAATGAAAGATCCACATGGTAAAGTTTTCATTTCTCTCATGGATTTGATGTGTAGATATGTGTTTGAGTTTTGATATGTGTGGAGGTTCTTTGTGGGGAATTTGGATGTTTGAGTTTTTGATAATCTTGGAAATTTCAATCCATAAAAAAGATAGTTTGATTCTTCATGAAGGGGCCCACTTGCCCACATCTCTTTCCCACAGCAAACTCTGAGGGCCTCGTCTATTACCCTCTAGAGCAAGCGACTACGCTCCAGCCCCAAAGTAATGAGAAAATGACTTGTAAAGGGGATTTAGATGCTCGACCGGTCTCTTTTTCAATGTCTTTCACCTACACTGTAAAAATAAGACCCACAAAGTAAAGTTTGTATTTTTTCTTTTTGTGTGTGTTTGGGTATCAAAGTGTGGAGGTTTTCTATGGGCATTGTGAATTGGGTGTTTGAATTTGTGATAATCTTGGAAATTTCAGGCTTCAGCAAAGAGATTTAAGGTGTCTGGTAGTGGGAAGATAATGAGGAGGAGAGCTGGGAAGCAGCATTTGCTTAGGAAGAAGAATACCAAGAGGAAAAATAGACTCTCAAAAACGGTTTGATCTCTTGCTCTTAAGAACTTATAAATTCTATTGTGAAACTTAATTTAAATTATTTGTTTGTTATCAGTCTGGAATATTAGTTTTTATCAAAAACATTATTTCCTATGTGTTAAACCTTTATATTAGTTCTTATCAAAAACATTATTTCCTATGTGTTAAACCTTACTTCCGAATGCCTGAATAGATTTTAGAATTTTAACCTGTCCTGTTGTTTTTCCAATGATGTCATATGTCAAAAAGATTTATAACTGTCAATTCATTCTTTGAAGTTGATATTGGGTGATAATCTTCAGAATATGGGTTTAAAGCCAACTAAGAATTCTAGTTTACATGCATTTTTCCGACAAAGTTGAGCAACTTTTGCATAGCAAGAAATCAGAACATAGAAAGAGCAACCTCTACTCTATATTTGAGGTATTGCAGAGTCATAAAACGAGTAAGAGGCGACATGTGGTGATTTTTGGGGATATAAGTGTATTAATTATTCCTTTTTTGACTAAAAGAAGTGTTTTACTTATTGTAGTGTTATGGTTATCAATGAATATGGGAAGAGACTCAGTATTTTATATTGTATTGCTAAGACAATAAAAAGAGACGCTCACATGTGTGAAACAAAATTATTCTTTTTGTGTGCAAATATCTACTGCTGGTTTGCAGTTCCAAGCGAGGGGAAAGAACTTTGCATTCCCTAGTTTTTGGTTATATGTAACTCAATTTTGTGTCAAAAGAATTATTATGTCGCACATGGTATAAGTAATTTTTGATATTCCATGAATATTCAAATGCTAATTCGAGATGTAGTGAAGAGAGAATCGACTTATTTTGATCTCCCTTGGCTATTTACCATTAACTGGTTCATTTGGATAAAAAGGGACTGTGGTCTCTTTATCCACATGTTACTGAATGGAGTGTGCTGGTCGAAAAGCCTTTAGCTCTTTACCTGTTGACTTTTTCTTTTCTCGCTGGACATGTAGTGTACCACAGTTTCGAAATGCCAAAAAGTTACCTTCACTTGTTTAAGCTTCATAATGGTCCTTATTAACAATCAAGAGGCTGAAGCGCCATTCACATACATATACTGAAGGAAAATGCTACTGATTGCTAACTCAAAGGACTTCCAAGTCCATATGCTCAAAATGCCAATCTAGTTGGGGTCATATATATGATCTTCATGATCCATTTGGCTTCATTTGTAACCTGTTTCAACTATTTTTGTGGACGAGTAAAATAAATATGTCCATTGTCCCAGGAGAACTTTTTCTTCTTAGCAAGTTGAGAAACTAGGCATTGTTTGCTACTTAGGAGAGTTAGAATGTCATTTACGCATTTGTTAGATACTTGCTTTTAAGATAATTCTGAACAGTTCATATATTGGTTCTCATAAATTCAAATAAGTCTTCATTCCATGCTCTTTTGCTGGAGTCCACAATCAAGTAAAGGGCCTTGTTTTTTGTTTTGATCAAGCAAATAAAGAGCCAGAGAGCATAGAATGAAGGGTCTCGTTAAGATGGACAGTTGGAAGCATACCCTCATTTAGGATCAAAAGAGACCTACCCACATTATCGACGATCCTCCATAATTTTTTTTTATATGTCTTAGTAGTCTCTTTCAGCACTCCACATTATCATGATTACGTGATTCACCAAAATGTCCTGCAACATTCACAAAACTCTTGTTAGTCATGGCCAAGAAGTCTATTGCTGCTTTAATAGGTTACCCCGTGGAATTAGTCAAGGTGTGGGCAAGTTGGCCCAAACACCAGGATTATCAAAAAAGTAAAAGTTTGTTGCTACTTTGCTACCGACTATCAAGTATCAAACCTTACCTTCCTAAGATCAATACCCAAGTACTGAAAGGCTATTCTCGTTGCAGTATAAAATGAGTAATGATTTAAGGGAATAGAAGATAAACAGACAGAACTTGAAGCCAAAAATCATCGATAATGAACGTGTGTGCATTTTCTGGCGAATGGAACTCTCATTTTTGGCTTAAGATTTGTAGTACACTTTCTTCTTAGACGACTCATCATATGATGTTTGTGTACACAGGTACAAGTTGACCGCAGCGATTACAACAATGTAATCGGTGCATTGCCATACTTGAAAGTGAACCGAGCCAATTAAGGTCGAGCTGCTGTTAGATACAGACTCTTCATCAAGTTGCCATAGCCCGACGGGGTTATCTCTTTTTGTGTAGAGGATGAAGAAACTCCATTGCTTGATACATTTTTCCAACTTTAATCCATCTGAAGTTCTTTGTACTGATGATTTTTCATGTCATTTAGACTTGTTAAGCACCAGTAAATTCTGTTTCTTATTTCCCTTGTAAGTTTTACTAGAAACTCTTCAACATCAACTTATAATGACCATTTGTTAGTTTTTTGTGCAAGTGAGCTTCTATTTTCTTAACTTGCCTTGCATGGTAGATTATTCTCTTTTTTTTTTCGGCGTCTGATATTTGCAGTGATCGACTATTCTCTGTCATTCATAGATTGTGACTATGATTTATGTTTGTGAGTTATGTTATAGCAAGAGCTTTCTTCTGATAGTAAGAGCATAGATTATTCTCTTCTCTTTCTTTCGATGTCCGATGTTTGCATTGACAGACTATTCTCTGTCATTCATAGATTGTGATTATGATTTATGTTTGTGTAAGATTACTATAAAGATAAGGCTTTATGCTATGGCAAGAGCTTTTGTCTGATAGTAAGAGCATAGATTATTCTCTTCTCTTTCTTTAGGTGGCCGATGTTTGCATTGACAAACTATTCCCTGTCATTCATAGATTGTGATTATGATTTATGTTTGTGTAAGATTACTATAAAGATAAGAATTTATGTTACAGAAAGAGCTTTCATCTGATGGTAAGAGCGTAGATATTTTCTTCTCTTTTTTTGGTGTACGATGTCTGCATTGACCGACAATTCTATGTTATTCATCGATTGTTATTATGATTTATGTTTGTGTAAGATTACTATAAAGATAAGGATTTATGTTATGGCAAGAGCTTTCGTCTGATATTAAGAGCGTAGATTATTATCTTCTCTTTCTTTCGGTGTTCGATGTCTACATTGACAAATTATTCTCTGCCATTCATAGATTGTGGTTATGATTTATGTTTGTGTAAGATTACTATAAAGATAAGGATTTATGTTATAGAAAGAGCTTTTATCTAATGGTAAGGGCGTAGATTATTCTCTTCTCTTTCTTTCGGTGTTCGATGTCAACATTGATAGATTATTCTCTGTCATTCATAGATTGTGGTTATGATTTATGTTTGTGTAAGATTACTATTTATAAGGATTTATGTTATAGAAAGAGCTTTCATCTTATGGTAAGGGCGTAGATTATTCTCTTCTCTTTCTTTTGGTTTTCGATGTCAACATTGACAGATTATTCTCTTCTCTTTCTTTTGGTTTTCGATGTCAACATTGGCAGATTATTCTCTGTCATTCATAGATTGTGGTTATGATTTATGTTTGTGTAAGATTACTATAAAGAAATTTTTACTCATGCTACGTCATCTTTCAACATCAACAAAAACAACATATCCTGTATAATATCGTAAGCGAGGCCTGAAGAAGGTAGATGCAATCTAACCCTATCTTGTAGAAATAAAAAGATTATTTCTAATTGACTCTCGACGCAAGTAAAGCATCTCAGAGCAATTTAAAAAGGAGAGTATGAAAAATGAAAACAGTAACATCAACGAAATACAACATTATGAAAAACTATACATAACGTATGAACAAAAACATAGTAATAATAAAAAACTAATACGAAAATCGAAGCACAATAAATGCTACATCATCTTCCAAATTATTCAAATGTTTTGAATAACAAAACATACTCAGTAAAATTACACAAGTAAAATCTTAAAAGATTAAAATGTATGCAGACTTTTGGATAATGATTTTTTAATAATGACTTTTTAATAATTATGACTCCTTTATATTTATATATATTGACTCCAATATATATATGTAAAAATTAAAGAAAGTAAAGAGAATATAATTCATAAAGCCTCATTAGTTGAAAGTGTATAAAATTCTTTTTTGGGGTCCATACACTTCTTTTAACAAATAAAAAAAATTAAATTATAAACAATCACAATTGTAAAAAAGGAGTCACTAACTGTCTATTCATAACTCAAAAGGGAAAGTGACAGAAAAAATAAAAATTTGGAAATAACACTATTTTTTAATATTGGAAATAGCACACTATATTTTCACAGTCGGATGGAATCAAAGATTTACTATTTTTTGGCTTTGGAATATGATGGAATAAAGCAAAATGACTCTTTAAACTGTTTGCGCTTCTTTCAATTGTGAAGTAGCAGTTAGTCAATGTAACTTTCGACGCTTATCATGAGTCATCCAGAAACAGTCGATCTATGCTTTAAACATAAGGTTCAAGCTGCGTATATCCGACCCTCCTTACCCCACAATGGGTGGGAGACTTTGAGGCAATGAGGTAATGTTGTTATTATATTGAAAATAGCATATTATCTTCTTTTCAAATAGTTTATTATTTTATATACATCTTTATGTTTATGAATCTATAATTATATTCCTCAATTAATATAACAACCTCAATAGTATATTTTTTTTTCTAAATCAAGGACAAAATAGTATTTTTTTCCTAAAAGAGGAAGCAAAAATTAGACTCAACAATAATGGAAATAAAGTTACTCAATATTACCTTCATCTTAAATTAATTAAATTTTTGACATATTTTTTAATATTTAAAATAATTAAATTATTTAAAGTTCAAGATGAATGTCTGAAACTTTTTTCGTATTTGTCCTTTCATTTATTGAAATTTTATCTTTTCTACGAGATAAATTACACTACATATTTATAATTTCACAAAGGATAATAGTGGAAAGTATGGTGTAAATTCTGTCTTTAAATATTTTTCTTAATGTGTGTGTATTATCTCATAAATTTAATTAAAATGGGACGAAGGAAATATCAAAATAGTAAGTACAATCAAATTTCTGTCTAAGTGTGCTATTTAGTCACAATTTTTTTAATTATTCTAACAAGATGTTATTGTAAAAAATATATTTTATCTAACAACAACAACATATTCAATAAAATTTCACAAGTGAAATATGAAAAAGATAGAATGTACATAGAACTTGTCACTACCATAGAGTAGAAAGTTTATTTCCGGAGAAGATATTTTGTCTAACATAAACAAATTTGATTTTGTTTTGTTCAATTAATAAAAGAAATTAAAAAAACGTGTCACAATCCACCAAAAACATGTAAATAATATATGGACCCAATTTCCTATGCCCACCAGTCACGTGCATATATTTAATATAACGTGAATTTACAATATTGTCCCTTAGTTTAAAATTTGAGACTACTTTAATTTTTATTTGATTTCACATTGTTTAAATTTATCGTTAGATAACAACAAAAAGATCCATTTTGTATACTGATCGATTTGGTGCAATTACATTGTTATCTTAATATTTTCTTCTCATTTTGTCTTTATTTATTGTTTAATAACTCCGTTTTATCATTTATCCTACACATTTGTAGTAGGTCTACCCTGCATTCTATAATTTTTTTTATGTTTATTATTCAGATCATGAATATGTGACATTATATAATAACGGAGAATAATATAATCTATCAAAATATTGCATTCATTGAAACGATATAATATGATATGATACGATACTATACTATACGATATAATACTAGTGATGGAATCAAGATTTTAATTAAGGAGGTTCAAAATCTGAAAAATCAAGCAAACGAATTAGACGAAAAGGACTCAAATCAACTTTTTATTTTATATGTTTGTCATTCAACTTATGAATATGTGACATCATGTTATGACGGAGAACGATACAATCCATCCAAACATTATATTCATTTAAATAATTTGGTATGATACGATACAAAATAATACCGGTGGAAGAGCCAGATTTTTGATTAAGGGGGTTTAAAATCTAAAAAAGAAAATACACAAATTTGACTCAAGGAGTTCGACATCTATAATATAATCCACTAAAGAAGATTCAAACGAACTCCCTAGTTATAAAGTGGCTTCGTCACTATACAATACATTATGAAATAATACATAAGAACTATACAAAGAATGTATAAAACAAAAGGATTTGGATAAATTCAAAAATAGTTCTGATACGACCCAATAATATTACGAGTACATGTTGGATCCTCCAAGGGTATAATAGTCAATTCCTAAGGTGTGAGTCAATCATTGGACTTCGCTTTCGTTGCTTATATATACTCTCTTTTTCTTCACCATTTTATATTATCCAATTTTTTTTTTCTCAGAGGAGAATTCCCAAATTTTCTCTTGTTTCCTAGGGTTTTTGGATTCTGCAATTTTCCGATACAAATTCAAATCCAAAAAATCCTAGGCCTCTATTCCAATTCTCTGAATCTCAATTTCGTTTTCAAGCAAAATCCAAATTTTTTGGGTTTTTTGGGATTTTTTGGGATTTTAATGGTTGAATTGATGATGTCATCGGGAATGGCGTCTTTTCCTGTGAAGTTTGAGCTAGAAGATCCTCTTGAAGATGAACATGGTCCGCTTAGTAAACGTTCCAAGACTACTTCTGCTTCTTCGAACTTTAATCAGGTATTTTTTTTGTCCTTTTTTGATTTTTTTCACTGGATCGGAAGTGTTTGTTGTTAATTCGTTGGTTTCTTTGACTGGGGTAAGGTCAGCGTAGACTGTTCCTTGTCTGGACCCTAGTTTTGGGATTACACTGAGTATGCTGTTGTTGTGTATTCTTGTTATTTAACTTGGAAGAAAGTGATTTTAGATGAGTAAATGGTTCTGATTGTTTTCGTAAAGGTGATAAAATTTGTTGGATATCTGGTTGTTACCCATTTTGTATTGTATTGTTAGTTTAGCTACAATGTTTGTTTTAGTTGTTACTCAAATTTCATTGTATTGTGTCGATGAAATTTCATCTTTAGGTTACTAGAAATTCATAGTTAGGTTACTACAGAAAGACTCATTTTGTGTAACCGGGGAGACTCATTTTGTGTAAGGATCCATTTGGTGAGATCATGTCTATACCCTACTATTTTGTTCTTATGTAGTCCTTATTATTTAAAAACTTATTTTATTTTTTATCCTATCTTTTAAAAGTAGCTCTATCCCCTACCCTACTTTCTTGTAGGTTTAGCATTCAAATTGTTGATTGTGACACAATGTAATGGCGGAGAACGATACAATCTATCTAGATGTTGTATTCATTAAAACAATATAGTCCGATACAATACGATTTGATACACTATGAAACAATATGTAATAACCATCTAAACAAAGTTTTAGAGGGCATGATGAATTAGTAGTAGTTTGCTTTTCTTTATTTTGATCAATGTTTTGTGTGGATCAACTTGTGCTCACCTCGACTAATTTCATGTAACTCTGTGTACTAAGGATAGGATAAATAAGAAGAAAACACCTTCATGATTCTCAATCCAACCATTATTGGATCCATTCGTAGTAATTTGATTGAAGTTCAACTATTGAAAGTATAAACAGTCCATTTGGTTTTGGGTATAGGATATTGCTGTTTCATATTAGTATGACCTTTTAAACTTCTTTAGCGATGGGCTCTTGTAAGAAATAATGAACAGGATTATTGTGCAACTGTTTGTGTTTGTGGTGGTTATATGCATTGCTCGAACCCCACAGATAAAAAAAAGAAAAGGTAGAGGAGGAGACTGTTATATTGGCCCCATTTTTTGATACTTAACCAAGTTAGAAGGAGATCTTGGGCAAAGAGCAATTTGAAAGTACTCCCGCTGTTCAAGTTTATACTTGTCTAGGTTGGACTTTTCACTCTCCTTAAGAAACAGTGATTAATATGCATATTTTATGATAATATCCATATTAATTGATGTTTGGTCTTAGGTCTTGGGAAGTTATTTGGAAAATAAATAATTAGTGCTAGGGCAGAACATGAAAAAAATATGTTTCTCTCTTGATATGCCAACTAAAAGTGAAAAGTATAGGTGAAAATGTATTTTAGTATAGTGGACAAGTAATAATGAATAGAAGGAGTACTTTATTTGAGTTCTAGCAAAGATGCGACTTGAGGAGTGAATCTTAGAAGGTGTGAATTCAGAGGATAGCTCATAGGTTTTTGGTTAAGAATTAAGTTATTACTCCCTCCTTATTTTTCGGAGTTTTTATGTTTCAGATGGGGGAAGATTATGATTTCATACTTGTCAAATATGCCTAATCAATATCTTTTTGGCTGGGGAAAGAGACTCCACTATTATCTGATATGTTAAGCAACTGTTTATTGAATAGCAAATGGCCAAAGGGGCACTGACATATCTGGAATACTGGACCTGTTCTGCCGAACAGATATTAATGTCTTGTTGAGATACATAAGTTCTTGCTTGTAGGATGGTGAAAACTAATATTGATGACCATACTCCTCTCTTTCAAGATGTCTAGTATTTGCATCGGAAATGAGGCCTTAGCGCACTTTATGGTGCATGCAGCAGATTTTATCTCTATTGGGCTACAGAGGGGGTTTTTGGGGAGGGGCTGGAGTGGGGAGGTGGGAGGGTAACAAGCTGAAAGAAGCACTTTATC
>JAOTQR010000097.1:959402-983108 GCA_025774065.1 Solanum ossicruentum | reverse complement strand
GTAAGGTCTGCGTACATTCTACCCTCCCCAGACCCCACTTGTGGGATTATACTGGGTATGTTGTTGTTGTTGTTGTTACCACCGGATGAGGCCAAAGATTTACTATTTTTTGATTTTGGGGTAAGATGAAATAAAACAAAATGACTCTTTAAACTATCTGCGCTTCTTTCAATTATGAAGCAGCAGTTAGTCAATACAACTTTCGACGCTCATCATGGATCATCCAGAAACAGTCGATCTATATTTTAAACATAGGGATCAGGCTGCATATAACCGACCCCCCCTTACCCCGTAATGGGGGGAGTCTTTGAGGCAATGGGGTAAGGTTGTTGTTGTTTGTACTCATTGATTTTTTCTCATTAATTCTACTTTTGATATCGATATGGTGAGAGAGAGCTAACTACGATAATTTCAGTTTGAACTCTAAATATATAGCATAAAATGTATTAAAAATATATAATTTATCAATTTAAAACTAAATAATATAAAAAGAAACTTAAAATTTGAAATGCACAAATTTTAAATTCTCGTAAAACTAGTCCATAAAACAAACAACCAAACAAACGAAAAGATGAATCATGTGCTTGACATTGGAAAGCTAAAACTAATCGTTACGTTAGCAAAATCATAATTGACACTCATCTTTTGTGGCCAAAAAGCTTCTTTTTTTTTTTTGCCATATTTAACCAAAATTAAAGAAAAAAAGTGAAAAAAATTCAATCTTTATATACCCCTTGTCTTCAATTTTTAATCAACTTCATAAAAATTCCCTCCAAGAAAATGTTAAATCTCATGTGGGGTTATCTGGTTCTTTGCTTATTTTTCATTTCTGGTAGTTTTTCTGTAACCCCAAATGAACAAAAAGAATTGGACAGAGTTTCTAACCTTCCTGGTCAAGGGTTTAATGTGAACTTTGCACATTATGCTGGATATGTTAATGTAAATGAGGAATCTGAAAGAGCTCTTTTTTATTGGTTTTTTGAAGCTGTTGATGATCCATCTTCAAAGCCTCTTGTTCTTTGGCTCAATGGAGGTTTTGTAACTTATCCTAAAGTTTTACCCTTTCTTTTGTTTCATTGCATTTAAGTATCTTAGTTTGAATTGGCATGGAATTTAAGAAATTAGACTTTTGGAATCTTGTGGTGTTATTTGTAAGAATGTTGGAATTGGAAAAAGACAAGCTTTTTGGGAGGTATGAAGAAAAAGGAAAGGTAAGGCACCCGTGGCGGAGGCAGGATTTTAATTAAGGGGACACGAATTAGTTGAAGGGAGTTTGACGTCTATTATATATGCATAAAAAATTATCTTAATCATGCATGAATAGTATGATTTTTCGCGAAGGGGGTTGTGATGAACTTCCTGACAGTATGGTGGCTCCGGCCCGGGAAGGCACTATAGTTGGGATGGAGGGGAGGAAGTACATTTTCTTGTTCTCTTGTAGCTTAGGTTGGTTTTTTATTGTTTCATTGATTCTTTTCTTGTATATAGCAAAAGTTGAACAGCAGAGGTGGAATTACTAGGTTCAAGAAAGAGGGGATTTTGTTGAAAAATTATGATGTGCTAATAGGACAATAAGGAATTCGTTCTTCGGTTATATTGAAGGTGTTTGTTAGAGTTGGTTAGAGTCCCACATTAGTTGGGGAATGAACCGGTGATTTGTTAGCTTTTGGGGTTGAGCTAGTTTCACGTGCCATATTTTTATAATCAGAGCGAGGTCCATGCAGTTGAGCTTGGGAGTGTTCGAGTGGGTTAGAGTCTTAGATTGGTTGGGTAACGTACTGGTGGTTTGTTTATATGGACTGGAACAATTTTTTCCATTCAAGATCTAGCTTTTGGGTTTGAGTTAGGTCCAAGTGGCATATCTTTACAATTTGCATTCTTGTTACATTTTCTTATTCTCCTTTGAGTTGTGTTCGGTTGGTTTTTGTTGTTTCATTGAGTCTTTTTGTTGTATATAACAAATATTGAAGAGTAGTGGGGGAACGAGGTTGAAGAAAGAGGGGATTTTGTTGAAAAATTATAATGTGCTAATAGGACTATAAAGAATTCTTTTTTCGGATTACTTATAAGCTGTTGAATCCTCTTGACATAAGAGAAAATTCTAGTGCAGTGTCAAAGGGTTTGAAAGATTGCTACTTTTGGATCCCCTTATGTAAATTCCTGGCTCCGTCAGTGTTGAAGAGTTATCAATTCCTATATGGTTGAAGTTGGATGATCATTTTCCTCTGACAAAGATTTATTAAAAGAGTATTTCTTGGTTGCTTAATGTGATTGATTGTGCCAATGATTTATTTATTACTGATTATGGGTTCTTACAGGGCCAGGATGTTCGTCGATTGCCTTTGGGTTAGCTGAGGAAGTTGGACCCTTTCATATTGAGAAAGACGGGAAGACCCTCTATTGGAATCCTTACTCTTGGAACTTAGGTATGCTCTGCAATGCCCCTTCTTTTTGCTATAAAAACTTATGCTACTGTTGAGGGATTTTTCTTATCTAAGCATGCTCGTCAAAGTGTCCTTTTTTATGAGATGTATAATATAGGCTTACACATTCATTAGCCCACTTCATGGCATTCACTTCAGTGTGTCTAACCTTAAGAAGAAAACTTTATCAGTGTCAAAACGTAGAATGTAAGTGATGGGCAAACTTTATTGTTGTTCTTAGATTTCACATGTGGTTTTAATGGTCCAAAATTAATTTCGATTTGGAGAAGAAGCTTAAATTATGTCATTGGAGAATCAAGGCTTATTGTGTTCGCTTTGGTATCTTCTTGATTGATGTGATATAAAGAGATTATTCCTATGGTTACATTTGATTCTTGTAATGGTCCTATGTGTAAATTTTAAGGGAAAGGAGTTATATATATTTTTTGAGGGGTGGAGAGGGCAACCACGAGTATCAACTTCTTTTAGCTAGTACTGTTGTCTATATCATTGCCTTCTCAAAGAAGGATAAATGGATTTTACTCTTATTGTATTAGGAAATGATGTCATTAGGCATTCATGGAGCATGATTTCACTTTCAAGTCAGATTAGTTTATATACAGATTCGTTGACCTCAAATTTTACCTTTCCGGACATAAGTAGTTACAAGAAGCCAGTGTTTCTTCAACCAATAGAGGTTAGCAAACAACTAAATTTGCATGATCACAGTAAGGATTAAGTCAGTCAGCCTATCATGTAGCAATTCACCAGATATTCCATATCTGCGCTACATTTTTACTACAAGAGACGCTTCTGCAGTGTGTATACATTTGGACATAATTCTCTGAAGCATTTTTTAGGAACTTATCAGGATGGAGTCTGACTCAAATATCTGTTTCTGCAGCTGCAAATGTGCTATTTCTCGATTCGCCTGTTGGAGTTGGTTTTTCCTATTCAAACACTTCATCTGATCATCTCAACAATGGTGACGTTCGGACAGGTAGTAGTTTGATCTTTTGAATGTTTTTCTTTAGGTTATTGTCCGTATATTTCTGCAAACACGTATTGAATTTTCTTCAATTGTTGAATTACAGCTGCAGACTCCCTTGCATTCTTACTGAAGTGGCTTGAACGATTTCCGGAATATAAGGGAAGAGATTTTTATCTTTCCGGAGAGAGCTATGCTGGTAAATTTTTTTTTCTAAGCTGGAAATTTCTATTTCCATTTTCTGGTTAGCTGTATTTAGTAATATATGATTAGATACCCTAGGGAATTGATGGTGACCAAATTTATCGGTTGCATCATGGCAAAACAAGTAGCTGGTCATCAAGATGAAAATACATGTCTATTATGCTTACGGAGGAACTCCATAAGCATTCCAGGAATTCAATTATTTGTATATATTGTTTCATAGATGAAGTTAACCTAATAACTCACTCTTTGATGTCAGTTGCTCGATGCTATAATTGACACTACAGATTCAAGCCCTGGTTTGTCTCACTTGCCTAAAGGGTTGATAGAAAGTTTACGAAGCCTAGTTCAAACAACTAAGTGATACAACTTACTGAACGCCAACTCTTGGGCATTGCAATTGATCAGGCTTAACAATTTTGATCAAAACAACTTGATTACTCTTCAGAGTTTAGTTAAAGCCTAGTGGTAAACATTAAGGTTGGAGTGGTTGATGGATTCTTGTTGAAGCAGTTATTGATGAACGTGCGTGACAGTAAAGCATATATGGCGTTTAGAGGAAGTACTCATTAATCACAATAGAAGTAGTTGGGATACAAAAACATTTAATCAACGTAGAAATCCTTTTCCTTTTCATATTGAAGAATATTGTCCCGTGATTTTGCCAATCGAATCATGAGAGAGAGAGAGAGAACAATAAAACATATTCAAGTAGAAATATTTCACATTTCGACCAAATGGATTGAGAACTTAAAGAAGGAAATACTATATGCTTATCCGAAGTCATTTGATCATCAACTGACATTATGTTATTTGCTAACATGATTGTGCTATTAACGAACTTCGATAGGATTTTATTTAAGAAACAATGTTTCCTTGAAAAAATCTGGTTCTTTCTGTTTGTTATCTTGGTAGCTCAATTCAATTACTGAAACAACTGTGGTTTACTGGTTGTGAACCAGGGCATTATGTTCCTCAGCTAAGTCAAGCTATTGTGAGGTACAACCATGGCGTACAGAAGCAAGTGATCAACTTGAAAGGTTTCCTGGTATGCATGCTTGTTTCTCAACCAAATGCTCGCACACATATAAGATTATCAAAGACGAAACATTTGCTTTTGTGTAGTTCAGTGCTAACACTAGGTAATGAGCATTGCAGGTTGGAAATGCTTTGACTGATGACTATCATGATCACTTAGGACTATTTCAATTCATGTGGTCAGCCGGAATTATTTCTGACCAAACATACAAGCAGGCAAATGTTTTGTGCGACCATGAATCATTTCTAAAACCCTCAGAGGAGTGTAATAAGATTCTCGATCAGGTTAATGAAGAAATGGGAAATATTGATAGCTACAGCGTCTTCACTCCAGCATGCACAGCCAAGTTTAGTATACTAAACCACTTTCTCAAAAGGAGCAATGTAAGTGACTGGAACTTTACTCTTGCGTTAACTTCAGTTATAAAAGTTTTGACTCTATTCACGTGATGTTCGTTGTCCGAGTAGTAAGTATGCATGGTTATTTGGTATAATAATGGTCAAAATCATGCTTTCTTCTATTCATTTCCATTTTCCTGTAGGATGATTGAGATGCTATCAACATGCGATGATTTTAGTATATATCTGTTAAATTTGATTGAAAATATAATTCTAAATGTGTTATTATCAGCTAGTCTGAGTAGAACAGGAGATAAAAATGTTGAGAAAAGCTTTACCGATTACTATTTTGATCTTTGATAAAAGTTTATGCCTTTAAATAGAGTGTGGGCCATCTCAGAAGAAGCTATGATCCATGTACGGAGCAGCACTCAAAGGTCTACTTCAATCTTCCTGAAGTTCAGGATGCTCTTCATGTTCACAAGAGAAACTCATCATTCAAATGGGAAACTTGCAGGTACTTTCCTTCCAACACCTGCCCACAGAAATTAGCAGCAACCTCTCTATTTCTTCTCTTCTTCAGCAGCAAGTTACACTTTCGTTGAGTTTCTCTCTTTATTCCCTCTTTTCTTTCATTTCCATCTCCATACGTACAACAACAACATACCCAGTGGGATCCCACAAGTGGGGTCTGGGGAGGGTAGAATGTACGCAGACCTTACCACTGCCTCATAGAAGTAGAGAGACTGTTTCCTTGGAACCCTCGCCTCCATACATAATAAAATAAAAACTAGAAGAGGATAACAAGTGTAAATGGATGGCCAACCAAGGGTGTGACCTAGTGGTCAATGAAGTGGGTTGAGAATCATGAGGTCTCCGTTTCAAATCCTAGCGAAGGCAAAACCACTAGGTGATTTCTTCCCACCTATCCAAGCTTTGCTGGATAGAATCTTTTGGTACCTGTGCTGGTGGGAGTTAGTAGGTACCTCAAGGTATTAGTTGAGGAGCGTGCTAGTGACTAGGCACCACGTTATTTATAAAAGTGTAAATGACCGATGGTTTGAAGAGTTGAGGGCTGCTTGCCTTCTAAAAGAAAGAAAAAACTAAAAGACCGTGGGGTTTACAGATGCTGAAGGAGATCTCATGTAATGTCATTATATAATATGTCGAAATGGAAAATGCATTATTCTGTAGGTTAACTAATCAGTGGGTTAGTCCCTATTATCTTTCAACTGTAACTGTCTTTTACTAGGTAGACACTATGTATTTACGCATTTTCCCTACTTGCAGTGATGAAATATACAACACTTGGAAGGATTCTCCCAAGACAGTGCTGGACGTCTATCATGAACTGATAGAGTCAGGCCTTCGTATTTGGGTTTTCAGGTATGTTTTAGTCCTAATGCGGAGCTTTTCCTTCTCTTCTGAAGTTTACTTGTTAAGTTGGCAAGCATTGCTATTTTAGAATGTATGAAAAAAGGTCAGTGAATGCATTGAATGGGTAAATTTAGTTCCACAATTTGGAGAGTTCGATAGGCCAAATGGAATATGAGTCTTGGGCCATACTGTCTAAAGCCGTTACATGTAAGAAAAAGAAGGGCGTCAACTAGAAAAATTGGAATTGCATCACAAAGTAACATGATGTTTTGTTCTTGATTATGATTGGAGTTCGATTAAAACAAGTAGAAACCTTAAATAGCATGTCGGACACATACCAATTATTAACGCGGGAACCTACAATAGTGAATGATGCCACTATTCTGATAGTGTTCATTGAGTTTAATGCTAATCCTGTCTAACAAACTACAAGATTACATTCTCCATATGCCAATTATCGTTGACTTACACTATTCCGAAACTCTTTACAGAAAAACTTAGTCTTTTTCTCATGTCATAGTAGTAAAGCCTTATTCGCCTACTTTTTTATGGCAGTGGTGACACAGATGCTGTAATCCCAGTTACATCAACCCGTTACAGCATAGACGCTCTAAAACTGCCAACGGTTAGTCCTTGGCGCGCTTGGTATCAGGACGGTCAGGTACTTTCATTGCTCAATTTTGTCGTCCTTCAAGAAGTACTTCAAATTCAATCTATCTATAGCTCTACAATTGCTTTAGTATCAATTCTGATCCTGTCAAATTACTATCAATTACTATGATTAACGCGTAAAACAGGTTGGTGGATGGACTCAGGAGTACAAAGGGCTGACACTCGTTACAGTAAGAGGTGCTGGACATGAAGTTCCTCTGCATAGACCAAAGCAAGCTCTCACTCTCGTCAAGTCGTTCTTAGCAGGAACATCCATGCCTAGTTTGGAACAAATTAGTGACTCTTAGTGCTGTTCTTTTTTCCTTTTTCCATGCTGATGTTTGTGTATCTTTAGCTCGTGAAAGCTATTCCGAGATGAACAAAAACAGTTTTTACATCGACTGCACTATATGCTTTGATATTTTTATAATAACACGGCGCCAAGCATGAGCATATCTTCCTTCTATATCATAAGGCATCTGAAATGGAACCAAAGTTATGTTGGATTGATATGATTTGAGAATGAATTCTACTTTTGCCATTCCTATGCTTGCGCTTGAATCTCAGTACTTGTAAATCAGATAGAAGTAATCGGATGGCTGAGATCAATGTTTTCAAAGACGTTTTTGGGGCGAGGCATACTAAAAATGCTCTGGGGCGTAAATTGAAGACATAGATCCATAGGGCATACGTCCTAGAAGTGGAGTGTAAGCTTGGGCATAAAAACGCACTTTGGGCTTTTTTAATTTTTATTTTTGTTGTTTTAAAAATATTTTTGCTATAAACCATATTTTTTTAGTATAGGTGTAACGATATTTATACTTCATACTATCATATCTTTTAGGTTGTACAGTATTTTCGAAAATATATAAGAAAATAAAAAGTTGCTCTCATATACAATGTTTTAGATAATCGTGTCTCAAATTGATAGGATAAATATCATAGCATTATATTCCTTAGGCAACTTTATTTCTTTTTTGTCAATTACTCTTATTCTTTTTATCCTTGCTTGTTTGAAATATATAACCAATAATGATGATGATTTTATTTTATAGATTATCTTGGTTATTATCATTTTTTCTATTACCACCTTTCTCAAATAAATTATAATATTTTTCTATATTATTGGTAATTTATTTAAATTTATTCACAGTATTTCTATAATGACACACATCGACGTAACTATTTGAAGGTTTAAACCTTAAAGAAAAGTAAGCTATGCGTAGAGCTAATTATAAAAGGTAAGGTAAACGATAAAATAAGACTATTAGATAATAAGTAATGACAAAATAAGAAGCAAAAAATTAAGGTAACAATACAATTACACTAACACCTTGTTTGGATGATTATTGACTATTGTATTGTTTTGTTTGTTTAAGTACCATATTTATTTTGATGGTTATGTATTATCTCGTTTAAATCTATCGTTAACGATACGAAAGGTTACGTAACAATATGTAACAATCATTCAATATGAACCATATAATAAAATTTAAAGAACAATAAAATTTACATGACAATCATATCTAGTTAAGAAGAGTAACCTTGGAGTAACTTCAAATCATGGAAACAGTCTAGCAGAATATTGCGTGGAATGGACCCTTGAACATAAGGCAAAGCTTTGATGCACCGGACTTTTAAGCAACAAAAAAGAGAAAACAATTACAAAACCTCCTAGTAAGTACATTTATTATTTTTGAATAGGAGACAACAATAAGAATTATTGTTGTTTGCACAACATTCTTCATCATCATGGTTTTCTTGATCATGGGATGGAATATCAAGAACAATAGAGGAATTGTTTTTTGCTACATTGAAAATAATTATAACAAAATTGAAGAGCTATCAATATGAGTCGACTCAGTTCAGATGAAAATTTGCAAGAAGCAAAAACAAAGTCTTAAAGCTATAAATATCAATATAGATTGACTAGACTCAATTCAGATGAAAATTTGAAAATAACAATAATAAAGTGTTAAAGTTATCGATATGGACTAGCTCAGATGAAAATTTGAAAGACGCAAAAACAAACAAAACAAAGATTGCAAATAGCATTGAGATTTGGCCATGTTTAGAATAGGAAAAAAATCAAATATTGATCCTATTTAAAGTGGATTCTTTATGGAACTTTTTTTTTTAAATATAAAAATAGGACTCTATTCCTAAAAGATATCTTTATGGGTAATAAAACACGGTACGTAATATATATAACTCATATTAAAAATTCAAATATAAATAATTAAAATTATTTTTTTTCAACATCGTGAGTCAACTCGTATAATTTTTACTGACTTTTATTTTTTTATTTTTAAAAATAATTTGTTTAAATCAGTCCTACTTTAAATGGATTGGGTTAAATACCCTTTTTCCAAACATAATACCGTTATGATAAGTTTCCTTATAATACATCTTTCACTTCTATATATAAATAATAATAATAATAACATATATTTGCCTCTAAAATCTTTGTTCTATTTATCTATCTCTACAAAAAAAAAATTCAAGAAAACAAACAAACAATGGCATATCAAAGTGAAAGTATAAGGGGAATCAAAATAAGGGTGTTCAATAGGATTCAACAAACACCAACAACATATTCAGTAGAATTCCACAAGTGAGGTCTGACAAGGTATGGGCAGTGAAATCCCACAAGTAGCGTTTGGCGAGAATAAAATGTACGCAGATCTTACTACTGTCTCATAGAAGTAGAGAGACTCTTTCCTGGTAATTGGATTCAACACATGATTAAAAATCGTGTCACTATTCATCACGACCAATTAGGATCGTCATCGAGATTCGGCCTTTTAGTTTTAAGGGTAAAAAATCAAACTAGGGTTATAAAACCTAGAAGTGGTGACTCCAAGAATGTTGGAGGGAAAACAAGAAAGACCACTTTCAAGAAAAGTGTTCAACCTTTCAAGATTTGTGAAACTTCACAAGAATTTGTTGAAAGTATTGATTTTGCTCTAGGGCTATCTAATTTGTTCTTTAAAGACACAATTCCTCATTTAGCTAACACAATTTATGATTATTTGTCAAGTAGTTTTGGTAAAAGTTAGAGTAATATGTATGGTGAGTTTAGCAAGATTGTTGTTGCTATAGATGATAAGTTGATGGGGAACAACAAGAATTTCGGGAAATGAAAAGTGAATTGAAAATTATGAAGTTCGAAAAAAAGAATGTTATGAGTTTTGTATTGGGAGATACATGTCCAATTTGTTTTGAGATTTTTGAAGAAAAATCATTTGTGGTGATTACTCCTTGTTCACATATATTTCATAGGAGTTGTATATTTACATGGCTATTAAATAACAATACTTATCCTATATGTAGAAGTTGTGATGGATGAATAGTTCTTGATTGTCATATTTTTTGGTGATATTGTTTTTTATATGTAATTTTTCATCAATTGCGGGAATCAAAGATTTATTATTTTTTGGCTTTGGGGTATAATGGAATAAAGCAAAATTGCTTTTTAAACTGTTTGCGCTTCTTTCAATTGTAAAGTAGCAATCAGTCAATGCAACTTTTGACGTTCATCATGGGTCATCCGAAAGCAATCTCTTTATGTTTTTAAACATAGGGGTCAGACTGCGTACATCCGATCCCCCCTTACCCCGCAATGAACGGGAGCCTTTGAGGCATTGGAGTGATGTTGTTGTTGCAGTATTGGTTTTTATATGTAAAGAAAAAGTTATGTTTAATCAAAATTTTAAATTTGTTTTCGGATTGAGAAAAAAAATTACTATTGTTGTTGTTATCATTATTAATCAAAATGATTTTTTCTATTTATGCAAAATTTTATTTATTCCACTAAAGGTGAAATTTGAAAGTACTTTCGAGATTCAATAAAAGTTAATTTTGATTACATTATTTGAGATGAAGCCTCAAGGAATATAAATGGACCTATTGTGAAAACGATATTCATAAATTTAAAATCATGATTAATAATTTTGATTACCGTAATAAAATGGATATCAATAGCCTATTAGATGATTTGAGTGAAAATGATGTATGTTCCAAGGTCCATGAGTTTAGAAGAAATTGTGGATGCCTTTAGAGAAAACAATGCTAATAATGAAGTTGAACAAAATACAGTAGCTTTGAAATCAGTTACACGTAAAGGAGCACCATAATTCTTCACAATTTTTTGCAGTTTGAAAAACTAATACGAAAACTTTTGGATGCAATAAGAAAAGTTAGGAATGAGCTTCAACTAGATTTAAACTTTAACAAGAAATAAAAATACTAAAATCATATTCCACTAAAGTATTTATTTTTATAAAGTAAATAATTATTAACTTATAATATTAATTAGACCATATATTTATGTAGAAATTTTCTAAAAATATATTATCATATTATTTTATCAAAATTTATAATTTTTTTCATTCTTTCCATCAATCTCGGATGGAGCCAAAGATTTACTATTTTTTAGCTTTAGAGTATGATGTAATAAAACAAAATGACTCTTTAAATTGTTTGCATTTCTTTCAATTGTGAAGTAACAGTTAGTCAATGCAACTTTCGACGCTTATCATGGGTCATTCGGAAACAGTCGCGCTATGTTTTTAAATATAGGAGTCAGACTGTATACATACGATCTCCCTTACCTCGCAATAGGCGAGAGGCATTAGGGTAATATTGATGTTGTTATAATTTTTCCCATTGGCTCAAGTCAAAAATTAATTATGGATATATACTAACAAGAAGACAAAAGGTAAAAGGAATGTAGCAACTAGTCTCCATGTCTTCTTCTAACAGCCACCACTAGCTGAAACAATCAAAATCCAAAATCCCAAAATTCTCCACTCCACTGCTTCACTATTTCAACTTTCTATTATCCTCTCAAAAACTAAAAAAGCTTCCCTCTTTTCTTATTTTTTTGGCTCCATCTTCAAGGTAAGCCCTTAAAAATCTAATCTTGATTACTCCCAACCAACCCCATTTAGCTAAATTTTTAACTTTTTTTTTTTTTGAATCTTGATAACCCCCACCAACCCCTTTTAGCTAAATTTTGACTTTGATTTATGTGAGACGCTTTTTAGCTAAATTTTGATGTAGGTTGTTGTGAAATTTTGGATCTTGGTAACTCCCCACTAACCCCTTTTAGCTAAATTTTGAGTTTGTTTTCTAATAAAGTTGGAATCTTGATGAATTAATGCTGAAATTATCAGCTTTACTTGAGGCCACTCTGCTTCATGGCCTCTTTGAAATTATCCCTTTATGTAGATAGTTCATGGGAATCCAAGAAACTTAATTGCACAGTAAAAGCTTTGAGCTTTACTGATTCTAAGTGTTGGGTTCCCTTATTTTTGGGTGGTGGTACATTTGTGGTTAGCCCATTTTGTAAATTGAAGCACATTAGAGTTTCAAGATTAGAAACTGAGGAAATAGAGACTTCTGAGTTGAGTTTAGATGGTGAAGGGGTTGATGGTTTTGAAGATGAGTTAGGAAATGAGAGTATTGCTACTGAAAGACCAAATCTTGGGAGGGATTCTGAGAAAGGGAAGTTTAATGTTTGGAAAAGATTTAGGAGGGTGAAGAAGGTGAAGAGAGACTCGAATTATAGGTCTGGTTTGAGATTGAAAGATAGGAAAACTGGAATGGAAGAAAAGTCCATGATTGTGTTTGATGTAAATAGTGATGAGAATGTGATAGATAGCCAAAAGGGGGTTGATTTTCATGATGAGAATATCAGGTCTGACTCAAGTTTGGATCATTGCAATGCTATATTGAAAGAACTCGAAAGGCGTGATGATGGGAAAGCATTAAGTTTTTTCCGATGGATGAGGAAAAATGGGAAGTTAAAGCAAAATGTTACTGCCTATAATTTGATACTCCGCATCTTGGGGAGAAGAGGTGATTGGGATGGGGCGGAGAGAATGATTAAGGAAATGAGTATGGAGTCGGGTTGCGAGCTTACTTATCAAGTTTTCAATACCCTTATTTATGCTTGCCATAAGAAAGGGCTTGTGGAGTTGGGATCTAAGTGGTTCCACATGATGTTGGAAAATGGAGTTCAGCCAAATATAGCGACTTTTGGGATGCTAATGGCTCTCTATCAGAAAGGATGGAATGTTGAGGAAGCAGAATTTGCATTTTCACTGATGAGGAATCTCAAAATTATGTGCCAATCTGCATATTCTTCTATGTTGACGATTTATACGCGAATGAGATTGTATGATAAAGCAGAAGAACTCATTGGCTTTTTGAGGGAAGATGAAGTAATTCTGAATCTGGAGAATTGGTTGGTTCTGCTTAATGCATACTGTCAACAAGGCAAGTTACTCAAGGCTGAGCAGGTCTTAGCTTCCATGTACCAAGCTGGTTTTTCGCCAAATATAGTTGCATACAACACATTGATCACTGGATATGGGAAGATTTCCAACATGCGTGATGCACAACGCTTGTTTGGTGACCTTAAAAGGGTTGGAGTGGAGCCTGATGAAACAACTTACAGGTCTATGATTGAAGGGTGGGGTCGTGCAGACAATTATGAGGAGGCAAGGAGATACTATGCGGAACTGAAAAGACTTGGACTCAAGCCAAACTCGTCTAATTTGTACACGTTGCTAAATTTACAAGTCAAGCATGGAGACAAAGAGGACGTTGTTAGAACTATTGAGGAAATGATGTACACTGGCAGTGAAAAGTCAACCATCCTTGGCATTCTTTTGCAAGCATATGAGAAGATTGAACTCATTTGTGAAGTTCCTTCAATTTTGAGAGGTTCATTATATGATCATGTTTTGAGAAACCAGTCATCTTGTTCGAGTCTGGTAATGGCTTATGTGAAAAACGGCATGATAGATGATGCCTTAAAAGTCTTACAAGAGAAGCAGTGGAATGATGCTTTATTTGAGGACAACTTGTACCATTTGTTAATTTGCTCGTGCAAAGATTTTGGGCGTCCAGAGAATTCTGTGAAAGTTTTCACTCATATGCCAAAATCTGATAGGCCTAACTTACATATAATATGCACTATGATAGACATTTACAGTACAAACAATGATTTTGTTGAAGCTGAAAAGCTTTTTCTGATGTTGAAGAAATCAAATGTCAAATTGGACATGATAACTTTCAGTGTTGTGGTAAGGATGTATGTGAAATCTGGAGCCTTAGAAGAAGCCTGCTCTGTGTTAGATGTAATGGAACAACAAAAAGACATTGTTCCAGACACATATTTGCTCCGTGATATGCTCCGGATCTACCAGCGATGTGACAAGGTGGACAAACTGGCAGATATTTACTACAAACTTGTGAAAAGAGGAGCCATCTGGGATCAGGAAATGTATAGCTGTGTCATTAACTGCTGTGCCCGTGCACTGCCAGTTGACGAGCTTTCGAGGCTTTTTGACGAGATGCTTAAACGTGGATTTTTACCTAATACAGTCACCTTCAATGTCATGCTTGATGTATATGGAAAATCCAGGCTTTTCAAAAGGGCAAGGGAAGTTTTTTCGATGGCTAAAAAATGTGGTTTGGCTGATGTTATATCTTACAACACTCTCATAGCTGCATATGGAAGAAGCAAAGACTTCAAGAATATGTCATCAACTGTCAAGAAAATGCACTTCAATGGCTTTTCGGTTTCTCTTGAAGCCTACAATTGTATGTTAGATGCCTATGGGAAAGAAGGACAAATGGAGAAATTCCGTAATATCTTGGAAAGACTGAAGGAATCTGGTCACTCTTCTGATCATTACACCTACAACATTATGATAAACATTTATGGCGAGCTAGGTTGGATTGATGAAGTTTCAGATGTACTGACAGAATTAAAAGAATCAGGATCAATCGGACCTGATTTGTGCAGCTATAACACATTAATAAAGGCATATGGAATTGCTGGAATGGTTGAAAGTGCAGTAGATTTGGTGAAGGAAATGCGCAAAAATGGAATTGAACCTGATAGAATAACCTACACTAACCTAATCAATGCATTACGGAAAAATGATAAGTTTCTTGAGGCTGTTAAGTGGTCTTTATGGATGAAGCAGATTGGATTATAAATATCAATCTGGATAATGTTGCTGTTATTCATCATGGCCCGTTCATCTCCGATATAAAGGTAAATACATGTTATACACAAGCAGACGTTTGTGTTATCTTCTTTGAATTGTGCCGTTTAATTTCTTGTTGACTGAAAATGACCTTCCACCCTCCCATGATGTTTGTGTTAGTTTTTTGATGGACTTCAGTGACTTAAAGATGTATATACACGAAGAAGTCAGGGGATTCAAACAGATAGTATATAGACATAAAAAGTACTTTTTTCACCTATTTCCAGTGTAATCTTTCAGTGAAGAGGTGTCAGTCCATACCCTTTAGGACAAGACGTCTCCGCCACTGACAGACTCATAAAGGATTTAGTGTTCTTTCTGCTGACTCGCTAGAACTCGTGTAACTGCTTGTCTTTCCCTTGCAAATTGCTTTCTTTGTAACAATGTGATTCATTTTCACCTTTTCAGGTCAAGGCTTGTATTCTTCTTGTATAGTTGACACTCTCGTTTTCCAGCAAAGGTTTTACCGAGTAGGCTGGATCATCGATGATGCTGGTCAGATACATGCAGTCGTCTACTTGCACCGCACAAGTTTCTGCAGCTTAATTTAAAGACAACTGTGTATTGATTGTCCCATAATGCACCAGTCAGTGTATAGTCATGACCCTCTCGTCCCGCTCTTACATGAAGTCATCTCTTTGTTGTAAAAAATCAACATGGCATGAGCCATTTATGGTATAGTTTCAATAAAATGTCATTTTGCTTCATCTCCTTTTGAAATTCATTTCTTTTTTGAGCATCAAAATGAGAAAAGGGCAAGCCCGATGTACTAAAACTCAGGCTATGGCATTAGTCCGGGGAAGGGCCCGACCACAAGAGTCTATTGTACGCAGTATTATTTTACATTTCTGGAGACTGTTTTCAAGGCTTGAATGGTAGCAACTTTACCAGTTACTCCAATGCTCCCCGTCAAAATGAGAAAGTCTTCAAAAAGCATGGACCAATAAAAGCACAAGTTTTTGGAAGTATTGCGAAGTTAATCAACAAGAGATATCACGTTCTATCTTCAGCTTTGCACTTTGGTGTTAAAGTTAAAAATTTCTTCCCAAACAGTTCCTCTGACATCTATACAATAAACATTGGTTTATTAAGAATACGCAAGAAAAACATTTCAAATTATTGATTAATCGTCAGAGATGACTTATTTTAATCAAGATCTTCCATGCCAAAAAGGTGTTTTTATCTGCTGGTTTTCTTGATGTGGAAGGATTAATTGACAAAGAGGCTAATACATTGGTTCATGAGTGCTTCACAGAAGTTGATGGTCCAACTGCATCAGATCTCACACTTCTGGTATTATGCTGCACGGAATTTGGTCCAGTCAGGAAGCCCTCGAAGAACGATGTTATAGACACTTTGAATGCGATGAGAATGAGAGGGAAGAAACGAAAAATAGATGAAAACGAAGGAGAACAGAACAACCGTTGCTTCTGAGTTCTAAGGTGTGATAGTATGGCATCCTCTCTGGTATATCGTCGTAAAAAAGACTATAGTCTTGTAATGATGAAGCTTTGTAGAGAAGAATGTATCAACTGTGGAGATGTAAATCTTTTAAGCTTAGACATCCAACCAGGGTGGAGCTACGGGTGGTTAGATGAACACCCGTCGTCGGAAAACTTGTATGAACTGTGGACATGTAAATCTTTTAAGCTTAGACATCCAACCAGGGTGGAGCTACGGACTGACCACTCGGAAAACTTTTTCGAATATATAGGTTGAATACAAATATTTTGATATATATCAATTATTAAACACACTTGATACAAAATCATTCACCCATATTCTATAAGTATAAATATCCATAATGAAAATGCTGACTCGTCATTGCACCTAACTATAGTCTTGTGGTGATGGAGCTTTATAGAGAAAAATGTATCAAGTGTGGACATGTAAATCTTTTAAGCTTAGACATCCAACCAGGGTGGAGCTATGTTCACCTTGGGCCAGATGAACACCTGTCGTCGAAAAATTTTTTCGAATACATAGGTTAAATATAAATATTTTGATATATATTAACTATTAAACACACTTGATACAATATTATCCACTCATATTCTAAAATATAAATATCCTTGACGAAAATGCTGACTCGCTACTGCACCTAACTATAGTCATGTAGTGATAGAGCTTTATAGAGAAGAATGTATCAACTGTGGACGTGTTCTAAATCTTTTAAGCTTAAGACATCCAACTTTTGCCCTTTTTTGTCCCCCTTTGTGCTGCCTTCTTATTTTATCATTATGATAATGATTAGTGTTATTGCTATCATTAATTGTTATTATCTTCACTTTGTTTTGGCTCGTTTGGTCGTGATAATGCTAAATAGAGTGTATTAGTAATGCTTATAATAGTTATACTTGTATTATTATACATAAAGAAGTCGTTTGGTGGAGTGTATAAAACTAATGCTAAACTGAGAGTATTAATAACACTTGCATTAGTAATACATGTATTAGTTATGTTTGCGTTAATTATACATAAAATATTTTTATGCATTGTTTGGTTTGATGCATTAAAAATAGTAAACAAACTTATTTACAAATATGCCCTCTACAATTATGGTGAAAAAGAAGTGAAAATTTTTTGAGAGACAATTGAGTCTTTAATCATGATAATGCATGCATTAAAAACATTGCATTACTAATACCTAGAAATATATGGTATTTGTAATACACAATTAGTTATACAAAGCATGAAAAAATGTACCAAACAAGATATTATTGATACATCATTTTCTTTTTAGTCAATCCCTAAAAGAATGCAATTCTTATTAGAATAAGAAATAATTTAATTTCGAAAAATTTTCTTTTATCCTTAATGAAATGATTTTCAACTATACAAATATCTATGGATGATTTCAAACCACAAGTTTCAAAAGTTTTTACTTTCTTAAATATCGTGTCAAGTCAAACAATATCACATAAAATGAGATAAGTGGAGTATTTGATTTGGTATAGCAAATATAGTCACATTGCATGAAAATATTTATTTACGATAATCATCCAAAATTATGATTGAGAAGATGTAAAAGAGGTTTGAGAGATAATTGGATGCTAATGCAAATATTAAAGATATATTAATATTTAAACTATTTTTATGAACTTATTATCTCAAAAATAGAATAACAACACAAGTTTAATACTCCCTTCATTTAACTTTACTTGACTCTTATACTATTTTGAAATGTCCAACAATATTTGTTCGAAATCAAGAGACAATTTTACACTATGTTCCTATCATTAATTATAATCATTTCTTTATTACATTTTTCAAGACATCATATTTACTATATTAAAATAGTAATTTGGTAAAATTACTCAATTCTGTACTATTTCTTAATCCTTGTGTCAAGTCAACCGCGATCAAGTAAAGTTGGATGGAGGGACTATAACACATGAATATTAAAGATATAATGATTAAAAATATGCGAATTATCACTTTATCACGAGCTTCATAACTATGAATTCTTCCTTTTTTTGACCTAAATTATCATCATTTATGTATTAAAATACATATCAGAACTTATTAAACCAACTACTAGGAATTTTTTTAATTTAAACTATCACCATCCACTTCTGTTTTAATACATAAGTGGGAATATTTCATGCAGGAAAATAGTTTTAAGTAAAAAAAAAATACTCCCTCCGTTCCATGTTAATTGAATTTATGAGGTAATATATATGTATTAAGAAAAATATTCAAAAACAAAATTTACACCATACTTTTCGTTATTATCCTTTGTTAAATCATAAATATGTAGCGTAATTTATCTCTTAGAAAATATAAAACTTCAATAAATGAAAAGACAAATATGGAAAAAGTTTCAAATATTCATCTTGAACATTGAATATTGAGAAAACGTCAAAAATTTAATTAAGTTGGGATGAAAGTAGTAACTTATAGTTAGAATTTTATAAATTCACAAAAAAAATGATTGCTTAAATATATTTTTATCATTATCTTATAATCATATGATAAAATAGTTAATAATTCTGAAAAGTTTTTAAAAAAATTATAGAAAAATATAATTAAAAGTGCACATAGACTAAAATAAAAGTTTTCCAATAATTTGACCCCAAAAAAATGAATTAAAAAAATTTCCAATAATTAAAAGGACAAAAAAAGAGATATTGAAATTGCTTGATTTTGTCCCTTTGTAATATTTCCCTTTTTCTATGGTCTTCCTCATTCATAGAGTTTGATCTCACCTTCGTGACACCCGACCCCCCCACCCCCACTCCAAGATTTATATACTACGTGCACCCCCTTATACTGGAAGATCACCTTTTCTTGTTCTAATCACATTGGTTACTTCCACGTGATACGGTATACTTTAATCTCTCTCTTTTTCTATGTTAAATTCAGTGTCAATGGACAGAAAAATAATTATGGGTTTATCTTTTTAGTCAATAATTGTTGTTTTGGATCTTGGATTTACTTGGGAAGGAGAATAAAGTTTGAATCTTGAAGTGTTTTTGGTGATGGTGAGGTGATTTTGATAATTTTTGCTTTTTTGGGTTTGTTAATGTATGTATGGTTACCCCATTTGGCAGAATTTTGTGGAGTGGTGTTTGAACTTAGATTTTGGCTTGGATGGGGAGAATTGGGTATTGCTTATTTATTTCTTTGGTGATTGTTTATGGGAATAAAGTTTGACTCTTGAAGTGTTTTTGGTGATGCTGAGGTGATTTTGATAGTTTGTGCTTTTTTGTGTATGTTAATGTATGTATTCTTACCCCATTTGGCTGAATTTTATGGTTTTTTCCTTCCATTGACTGTTGTGGTGTTTTAACTTAGAGGCTTGGATGGAGGGAATTGGGTATTGCTTATTTCTTTCTTTGGTGATTGTTTATGGGAATAAAGTTTGAATCTTGAAGTGTTTTTGGGTGATGGTGAGGTGATTTTGAGAGTTTATGCTTTTTGGGATTGATGGAATAAAGCAAAATGATGTTTTAAACTGTGTGTTCTTCTTTCAATTATGAAGTATCAGTTAGTCAATGCAACTTTTGACGCTCATCATGGGTCATCCGAAAACAGTCGAGCTATGTTTTTAAACATAGGGGTCAGGCTGCCTACATCTGACCCCTCCCTTACTCCACAATGGGCGGGAGCCTTTTGAGGCATTGGGGTAATGTTGTTGTTGTTGTATGCTTTTGGGGGTTGGTTAATGTATGTATGCTTACCCCATTTGGCCGAATTTTTTATGGTTTTTTTCTTTGATTGACTGTTGTGGTGTTTGAACTTAGATTTTGGCTTGGGTGGAGGGAATTGGGTATTGCTTATTTCTTTCTTTGGTGATTGTGTATGGGAATAAATTTTGAGTCTTGAAGTGTTTTTGATAATGGTGTGATTGAAGTGATTTTGATAGTTTGTGCTTTTTGGGTTGGTTAATGTATGTTTGCTTACCCCATTTGGCTGAATTTTATAGTTTTTTTCTTTGATTGAATGTTGTGGTGTTTGAACTTGGATTTTGCCTTGGATGGGGGGAATTGGGTATTGCTTATTTCTTTCTTTGGTGATTGTTTATGGGAATAAAGTTTGAATCTTGAAGTGTTTTTGACAATGGTGTGATTGAAGTGATTTTGATAGTTTGTGCTTTTTTGGGTTGGTTAACGTATGTAGGCTTACCCCATTTGGCTGAATTTTATGGTTTTTTCCTTTGATTAAATGTTGTGGTGTTTGAACTTAGATTTTGGCTTGGAGGGGGGGAATCAGGTTTTGCTTATTTCTTTCTTTGGTGATTGTGTATGGGAATAAAGTTTGAGTCTTGAAGTGTTTTTGATAATGGTGTGGTTGAAGTAATTTTGCTAGTTTGTGCTTTTTCAGTTTTTCGGGTAATGTATGTATGCTTACCGCATTTGGCAGAATTTTCTGGGTTTTTCCTTTGATTGACCATTGTGGTGATTTTCTCGGGTGGGAGAGCGAAGTTTGAATCTCGAAGTGATTCAATCAGTGATAAATTTTGATTCTTGTTGGGTCTGTTAATGTATGTATGCTTACTCCAATTGGCAGAATTGTCTGGGTTTTATGTTTGATTGACTATTATAGTTTTGGATCTTAGATTTTTGGCTTGGTAAGGGGAAATTGGGTATTGCCTATTTCGTTCTTTGGTGATTGTCTATGGGGATTGTGGATAAAGTTTGAAGTTTGAAGTAGTGAACTTAATTAGCTTGGAATTTAGTGGATAATTTCATGGTTGAAGTGATTGTTATGCTTTTCTGGGTTTGTTTCTTTCTCAACTTTTGTTTGGATCAGTGATGTTGACTTTTAATTACTCACTAAGTATTGGAATGAATGTTGAACCTGTAGCAATGAGATTTTGCGTTCAACCTTCTCTGTATCTGTGTAGTCGTGATTCTTGTGGATTCTGCCAAAGCTATGAGCTCAATCTTTAGTCGCGTAGATTGAATCAAAAATTTATTTCCTGAACCGTTTTTATCTGTGCATTGCCAGTTGAGCAGAGCCATTTTTCTTTTAAGTTTTGCTGATAAAAGAACTGATTACTGCATTTTATACGAAGATACATGAAGAAATTACAGAACCCTTTTAGCTACGCAGGGAGCTCAGAAACTTTAACAGTTTCTTATACATTACTTACAATGTCAGATTTTCTCCTAAAAACATAACATGGGACTCTTTCAGTTGCTGAATTGTCCTCCAGGCGTTCTTAAGCCTAAGTTCCTAAGTCATTGATGTCTCCTATATAGATCTTTCTTTCATCGTGTTCAATCTGGCTTTTGTTAATACCAATTTTGTATATGATATAACCATACTAATATTAAGCATCTTATCACATTTGGGAGATATCTTATGTATCTGGTTGGTATACTTTGTCAGGTGTTAAGTTGAAGTTTGACTAAAATCTGTCATTAAAATGGATTCTTCCTTCTTTTATCACATAGGAGCCATGTGAGATGAAAATCTCATGCATTAGTTTGAATGAGAGAAAGAAGTGAGGAATCCTTTTTCTCGACACTGCAGTTGCTGTTTTTCTTTCCATTACTCTGATAGTAGTTTCAGCTTTAGCCTGCTCAAATTTAGGATCTTTCCCTAGGTGGAGGTCAGTTATGCCAGAGTAGTTAATTTTAGTTTGGTTTTGTTTCAGGTACTGCTTAATTGCCTTTTTTAAAAAGTAGAATTATACTTAGATCAAATATCCAAATGACGAATTCTTTTTTTCTCACAAATGAAGTGAAACAAGATAGCTTGATGACATTAAGTTGTTGATAGTAGGTTTAGCAAGTGTTTTGGTGCTCTCTTTCAGTTTCATTTCTGTATCTGTTGGCATATTCATTCTCATTTCACATTAATACGTTTTATTTATGCTGTTTCTCGTTGGCATCTTCAAATGCTGTTGGGTTTTGAGATATCTCCTTGGAATTTATACAGGATAGAGGAAGAATAATCCATATTCTGGCTATTTGTTAAGAGGATAATAAATTTCGGGTTTGAAGTGCATAATCACAATGACAACTGAGAACGCGGAGCTTACTACAGAGGAGGTAATATTTGTATACATAAACACAATAAAGAAGCTACATTATACATAAGGACATCAAATAACATACAGCTTTTGTGACTGATAACTAGCTTGGACTATTACTTTCAATCACCATCATAATAAACATGCAACACAGGATCTAGTCTCTTAGTCTAGCAATTAGTTGCTGTACCTTGTTTGGCATTTACTTCTTGAGAAAATTTTGAGTAGTATGTCAACATCAATAAACACTAAGTGAAGAGAATCTGTGCATTAAATGATGGATAATTATAAAGATACTTTTGTGTTGCCAATTTTTTACTAATAGATTGGATAAAGTATTTATTTTGCGAAAGAGAAAGAATTTGTTGCTGTCAGGGTTTTCTTTTGTGGGCTGTCCTGGAAGAACAGTCGAACATCCTTTTTCTTTATCTTTTCTCTAGTTTATCAACCACATCACCCATAAGTAAGCATAAACTGGCTTATATTTTGGTTTTGGGGAAATGGGAATGCGGGAAGAAAAGAAACTGAAAGAATAGTGATGAACTGGGTCTTTTAGCACAGGTGATTGTGCAATAACATTGCGGATCCTTCTGTTTCCTTAGGTTTTGAGGAGGGATATCCCATGGGAGACATACATGTCTACAAAGGTGATCACTGGAACAGGTTTTCAGCTGTTGAGGCGCTATGACAAGAAGGCGGAAAGTTACAAAGCCCAGTTGCTGGATGATGTAATCTTCATTTTCTGAACTTCATTTATTACCTTCGAAATAGTCATCCATAATAAGCATCATCAAAATTTACTGTGAATGTTTTTTAAAGTTTAAACACTATTGAGCTATTCCCCAGTTACAACTTTTTCATGGGGTTTATGTGGGACATGGGGGTTCTTGCAACTGCCGATTTCCAAGCATTCCGATTCTTAGATTTCCAGGAAACAACCTCTCTACCTCTATGAGGTAGTGATTTCGTTTTTGAGTGCTTGGTCAAGCTCTCAAGCTTTTGATTATCTTATCATGCTCTTAGATTCTCAACTGGTGATATTCTTATAAATGGATATCAATACTACAGGATGGTCCAGGTTATGTCCGCATCTTTGTTACCCTTTTACGTGACATCTTCAAGGAAGAAACCGTCGAA
>JAOTQR010000097.1:940667-959302 GCA_025774065.1 Solanum ossicruentum | reverse complement strand
TACTACAGGATGGTCCAGGTTATGTCCGCATCTTTGTTACCCTTTTACGTGACATCTTCAAGGAAGAAACCGTCGAATATGTTTTGGCTTTGATTGATGAAATGCTTACAGGTAATTAGAGAATTTGTAACTCTTAGAGTTCCTTTGGTAAATGAACTGATGTAATGCTTATTTCTTGGCAGCTAATCCAAAAAGAGCAAGACTATTCCATGATGACAGTCTCGCAGACGAAGATACCTATGAACCTTTCCTCAGGCAATATTCTTCAACCCTTTTTCAACTTTTGGTCCCATCTTCTCCGAATGCAAGGGTTGATGTCATTTATTTACACTTGCCATGTAGATAGTATTTTCTCTCTTTCTTTATAGCAAAGAATTGGCAATTTGCATGCACCCCTTTCCCCTGCCTTCATCCTTTTACCTGTATCAGCATATATTGGCAGATATTAACGTATAAATTTATCAACTCATGCTTTATTTATAGAAGATCACATCTGTCGTGTTCCTCATTTATATAATGCATAGGTAGCAGTTGTTTAATTTTATGTTTTGTACCAAAGTTACATCATACCCTGCTCATTTCTAACTTTTGGTATGAAGTTTTTGGATGCTAAAACTTAGGTGCTAGGATTGGAAGACTTTGAATTAAGTAGGAATTTAATTACACCATCTGTACTCTAATAATTTCGTGTTCAGTTACTTTGGAGCAAAATAATATTCACAGTGGCGAAGTCAAGACACGTCTGTCTTTACCTCGACTTTGTTAGTGCAGGCATACAGCTATTTTATTCCCCTTGACTGCTTGAATATATCTCTTTCTAAAGATGCATTTTGTTTTCCAGGTTGCTGTGGAAAGGTAATTGGTTCATCCAAGAGAAGAGCTGTAAGATTCTATCTTTGATAGTGAGGTAATTAGGTTATGATCCCTCCTCCCATGTCAATGATAGATTGAGAATGTTAGAATGATAAATGAACTTGTAACTTTGTTCCCCTCTTAATGACTACTCCAGTGCTAGGTCAAAAGTTCAGACTGGTGTTGATGCAAATGGAGATGCCTTAAGTTCAAAGAAGAAATGTACTACCATTGCCGATGTTCTGGCAGGCCTGGTGGAGTGGCTTTGTGCACAGGTTGGTTATGCTCCTAGATTTTCGACTTCTATGTTGTTATTCCATCCCACCCAAACCTGGAATTTACTGGGTTTGCAAACTTTTCAAGGGGTATTCAGTATTGAATATAGATGTCTTGAGTTGTTGTGAAAATATACTTCATAGAAGGAAGGTTTTGAAGTTATGAAACAGTGAACGAAGTGGATGGACAAAAAGCGGTAGAAGCCTAAGGACCATGAGATGCGATGTATTAGTTTAATCAATACTAACTTTGCTCAGACTAGGGTACAGGGTGTCCTTATGGGCGCGGATCTTGAAGTTGGATCCTTTCATTATCTAAATTTATGATTTGGGGTATGGATCCAGGTACAGATACGGGTGTGGGGATTCAACCAAAAACAATTCAAGTATCTAAAAATAGAGTTATGTCTAAATTATGATACATTATGTGGAAAGCTTACAAGGCAATATGAGGTAAAAATACTGATCAATGGTAGAATCCTAGAAGGGAATATAAGGAAAAGGACTGACATAGAAATTTCTATATACAAGGTGGTCCATTTCTTCAATTTCACCTTAGCTTTTGTTTTGATTGTAGAAATCATTGTATCTGTCTCAAATTTTTCTGTTGATTCTAGTGAAAATACCCAAAATCGGTTAACCAAATATGGTATAGATCCGGATCACACTCATTTCGTGTCGATATGGGTGCGGCACTAGAAGTGAAGAGTCCGAGCAACTCAGAATCAGTATGAAGCACGAAAAAAAGCTATTGACGGGGATCAGGAAGTCCTGCTTCTTGTCAAGACCTTCTCCCAGTCTCACAACTGTATCTACAACCTATTTCTCCACTTTGAAGCTAAATAGCTGAATATAGGGGAAAGCAATTCTATGGAATGGGGGTTGGGGGATTTATGGATTAATTCCAATTGTTAGTGTTATCATGTCTCAGCCAGTTCTGTCGATCCTGATTTTGATGATCTGTGCAGCTGAAAAAGCCTACTCATCCTACCCGCAGCATTCCTAGCACAATCAACTGTCTATCAACTCTATTGAAAGAGCCAATGGTTCGATCTTCATTTGTTCGAGCTGATGGAGTGAAGTTGCTTGTTCCTTTAATTTCACCAGCATCCACGCAGCAGTCTATCCAGGTTTTTTTTACTGTCTAATGCCACATATTGAATTAACTTTATAAATTATAGACATGTTGTGCTAGTAAGTTGTGGTAGTTTGAGGTAGTTCTGTTTTCACTCAAGACATCAGCCACCTCCAGAAGCTTAGACGACAGAAAATATTCTTTTTCTTTCTTCCTGATTTTGTTTTCTTCCTTAAAACAGCTTCTCTACGAGACATGTCTCTGTGTCTGGCTTTTGTCGTACTATGAACCTGCAATAGAATATTTAGCTACTTCAAGGGCCCTCCCTCGATTGATAGAAGTTGTTAAAGGTTCGACAAAAGAGAAGGTGAGCTGCTTGTGCTGCTTTATTCTTAATAACTATTTGTATTCCATATTATTTTGTAAATTTGATGCTGCGGTTTCTACCTTGATTTTCCTTGGCTCATCTGTTCATGGCCTGTGGTGTTTCTATAACTATAGGTTGTACGGGTTGTCATCTTGACTCTTCGGAATTTGCTTTCCAAAGGGACATTTAGTGCTCACATGGTAGACTTGGGGGTGCTGCAAATTGTTCAGAGCTTGAAAGCACAGGCTTGGAGTGATGAGGTGTAGAACCTTATTTATGGTTTTTTACCTGATTTTTATATCTTAAAATTGATCTATCTCATTTATAAACAGCCTCAAAAAATGAATAGAAGAATGAATAGTCACTATTAAAGCTTCTTGATCATCTTAGTATGTACTATGTTGACAGTTAATTATGTCACTGCGTCTGCTGAAGAAAGAAAAATCATTTACCTTTGCAGGACCTTTTGGATGCTCTGAATCAACTAGAACAAGGATTGAAGGAGGACATCAAAAAGCTGAGTTCGTTTGACAAGTACAAGCAGGAAGTCCTTCTTGGCCATCTTGATTGGTCCCCAATGCACAAAGATCCTATATTCTGGCGGGAGAACATAAATAATTTTGAGGAGAACGATTTCCAGGTAATACTTGGAGAGTGCAAAATCATCCCAAGTTACATGTCTTTAAAGGCTGTAAACTATGCGCTGCATAACAGCATAAACATGACTCCATCTTGGTCCTGCAACATCAACAGCAGAACCAGAGTCCTCTTGGTGGGTTTGTTCATGTTCAATTCTTGCTGACGTTTAAACTAGCCTATCTGCTTATCAAATCAAAAACTGCTTTTAGATATTCATGTCTAAGTAGTAGTTTCCATCATTAGAGGTAAGACTGTGGCCATAGTAGAGAGTGGATGAGGAGGACACATCCTTATCTAATGATAAGATAAAGGGCCTTTCTGAAACCTCCTCTCTCTACCTTCTTCCCAAGGTAGGGTAAGATCTGCATACACTATGCTCCCAGATCCCCTTTGGAAATTGCATTGGATATATTATTGTTGTATATTGACCTTTAGCACACCTATTGTCGTTCAACTGAAACTAATATCTTCGAGATGTAACACAGTCATACATGTGAGAAAACTCTCAAATTTCAACAAATGATATATTTTGAACCATAGTTTTAGAACTGCATTGATTTCTATGCTAAAAGCCTTCGGGTTGAAATCAAATCATCATGTGATAAATCTTGAATCTGCCTCTATGATCTTCGTAGCATAATACAGTTTTTCTTAGGGTGCATCTCCAATCTGAACAACACATTTTTTTTCCTAGTATTCGGACTGATATCTTGTGTTGTGTGGTGTACTAGATCTTGAGGGTGCTCATAACAATTTTGGATACATCAAGTGATCCAAGGACACTTGCTGTTGCTTGCTACGATCTGTCGCAGTTCATTCAGTGCCACTCTGCTGGGCGAATTATAGTGAATGACCTCAAAGCTAAGGAGCGAGTAATGAAACTGCTGAACCATGAGAATGCAGAGGTCACCAAAAACGCCTTACTCTGTATCCAAAGGCTTTTCCTAGGTGCCAAGTATGCTAGCTTTTTGCAGGCTTAAGTATCGTCAAATGGTTTCATTTCATTGTTCAGACGACATGAACTAGACTCATCGTGTTATTTCATTGGAAACAAGGAGTTTGTGGTCATGCTCTTGTTAATTTATTTGTTGTATCACTATTCAAGTATTCTATCTAAGGCATCCTCTTGGTGAAGATTTTCATTCCAAATAAGGTGTATGAGTTAATTTTTATTTCCCTGCAATAAAAGGAAGTTTGTATCGACATGTTATCGAACTGGGGAGTTGTTTTGTACGATGATTTCGTATGATCGATTTGGTTTATGTATCGAGGTTTATAGTCTAGTGATATCATTGAGAGTCTCCGATGTATTATATGAGTTCAATTTTACTGTTTTCATTCATGTTTTTCCTTTGTTGATCCCTTACAAAGATGAGTTTGTTGTACTTTTCTGGAATTGTTTCTTGGAATTTATGAGTATCAATAGGTTGTCATGAATAAATTCATGTAATTTAAGTTCAAAACAAAGTTGGTTGCATATTTCATGCACTAATATACACAAAAACTTGAGATAATTTTAAATTTCTATTTTGCGACTCAAATTTTGAAAAATTGATGTCTATCCATGGAAAACTATTAGTATCATTTACTAGGTTGTCATGAATGGAGCTACACAATTTGAACTCAAAATGGAATCTATTTAAACGTATTTCAAGATATTTAAGGACTAATACACATGAAAAGGTCGAGATATTCTTGAGTTCTTGTTTTTTGCTCCATAAATTCCAAAAAAGTAAAGTTTACCCTTGGTAAACTATGAGTATCATTTACTAGGTCGTCATAAATGGACTACAAATTTTGAGCTCCAAGAGAATTAGTCCACACATACTTTATGAATATTTATCAACTAATACACATGATAAGTCGAGATGACATAAATTGTTGTTTCATGAGCCATAAATTCTAAAAATGAGACGTTTAGCCTGAAAAACTATGAGTATCATTTACTAGGTCATCACAAATAGACCCACACAATTTAAGCTTTAACAAAGGCGGATACACATATTTTGAAAAATTGAGATAAATTTTGAATTTCTGTTTAATGACACATAAATAAATTTTTTAAAAAATGATGTGTTCTGCTAGAAAACTATTAGTATCATTTACTATGTCATCACAAATAAACCAATAAAATTTGAGCTCAAACAACGCAGAAAACATATTTTTGTTATTTTTCTGACCTAAAAGAAAGAAAAAAGAAGCAACGTCTACCTCTGAAAAACTGAGGATCCTCCCTAGGTTATCGCGAATGAACCCATAAAATTTAAGTTCAAACACAGTCACACATTCAAAAAATTCATGAATCGATTCACACGAAAAATCAAGATAATCCCAATTTCTAAACGTCCATTAACTCCCAAAAAAAGACGTGTTTTATTAAAAAACTACTAGTATCACTACTAGAATGTCACGAATAAACTCACAAAATTTAAGCTCAAACAGAAGTAATCACATATATTTCGTAAATTCATGTATTAATACACACGAAAAGCTGAGATAATCCTAAGTTCTTATTACATAACCCATAAACACTAAAAGAAAAGAGTGATACATCTTTTTTCCCATATTAGATACAAAAGTTCCCTTGTTTCTATACCTATACATACCAAGAATCCTAAACTAGCAAAGTTACAATTTCCTCCAAAGATATCTGTACAGCACCTTAACTGAACCAGTGTACATAGCTGTATATTTTCAGCTCCAAAGCAGACGAGATCGATGCTACATCCATTGATATTGCGCATGGCGTGGTCAAGATTCTCATTGCTGGGAGTTCGAACTTATGTATGATCTCATGCAGTACAAGCTAATGCTGCTGCACATAACTTTTGGGACCTAGCGCATATAGCTTATGTAGTAAGCCATGAAAAACATGGACTCCTTGAGAAGGGCCAGCACAAGAACGAAATAAAGCTCTCATGTTTCATCGGAATACATGTTCCACCAATCATCCTCGCATAAAAGCTTCATGTTTGTTCCAGAGCAAGAACATAGAATTTTGAAGCAAGCGATTCATTGTTTCAATGCTATCGGATCTTTAGTTAAAGAAGTAGGGAGACTCGAGAACCTTCCGTAAATCAAAATCACCTCTAGTAGGTAGAGGGGGAAATGTCAAAGCTGGATATGATTCCTGGAAGCTTTCAAGCAACTGCAAACAAGATATCATGTATACCATAAGAGCAGCTTGAGAAAGAGAAACAAAAGTAAATATCGGGGACATCTTGAAACATGTTCATCTAGAAAGGAAACTTTCACTTTTAACATACTTACATCTTCAAGAATAGGCATACTGTACAGCTCCACAAACTTTTCCCTGAGTATCCTGTTCATCTGGTCGACATCGCAAGCATGAGTCCAGAAGGAATCATGTACCCCTACAATAGGTAAGGATTTTGATCAATATTCTCAACTGAAAAAAGTTTGTGTCAAACAAGACAATGCTTGATATTCACGCAGGTAAATGAACTTTATGCAAGTTCTAGAAGTCATAATAGTTCATGAGGTTACAACAACATACCCAGGGTACTCCCACAGTGGAGTCTGGGGATGTTTAGTAACACAGACCTTACCACTATCTCACGGAGATAGAGAGGTTGTTTCCAAAAAAACCGCGGCTCCAGTATCACATAAAGTTCATGAGTTTATATACGACAAATGACCAGTCCAATGTAAGTTTCTGCTAAGTTTGCCCATATGAGTTCGCTTTGCCTGGAGAGAATTCTAGATATAAATAATCTTTTACAAAAGAGAATCATTTAATAGACCATCATTTTTCACATACTGGTAGAATGCTATAGTAGCTAAGCGAGAGAGTGGACAAGGGTGGGAGCATGACAGAGTACAGAAATGAAAACAATGTTGTTCCAACATATGGAACTTCTACCACTATCACGGCATGTTCCTTCAAGCCAGATAATCTTATCCAGAAACTTGAGTGGGAAAAGCTTCCTATGTACAAAATTACACACTTCTCCTCTTGGAAAAGCCAATTCAACATCAAAATATTTCAGAAACAAACTGGAGCTCATTGACAACAAAACCTTCACTCAGGAGGACTTAAATTTAGGAAACGTTTTCACTTAGCTTCACAATTAAGTAGAAACACGACCTCAACTTCTGTATGTGGTACGTAGGCAAGCATACATGTGCATATAAGTGACCAAAAGCTAAACTGTACACCAGATATCATTAGAAATAAAAGGGCAGGCAAACCTGCAAAATGTAGTCCAGCATCCCTGCAAGCAACAGCAGTCATCATCATATGTGAACCATCCAGTGAGTGCACAAAATTTGGAGGAAACGCAGTTCTCTGCTTCCGAACTTCAACCTATGGTTCAACATTTGCAATATAAAATAGAAATCAATTTAAATATGAAATCTTAACAGGGAAAAATCAAAAGCATTTACAAGAAGCTTTACTTACTGCATCACCCTCACGCTGCAAAGCCAAAACTTGAAGAGAAGTTCTTATCTGCACATACACAGAGTAAGCATTAGCACAAATAGATGTTGCATGAATTGCTTGAAATTCCTGTTGTTTTTTTTGTTAAAGACTTCTATCCCTGGGGAGAAACTTGCAAATACTTCGCCAGTTGAACAGAAAAGTTTTACATCTTCATTCAAGGCATATCACACAGTTGAAAAAGATCATCATATAAGCCAATTACTTTTGATGAAGATATTCGCCAGATCCTATAAATGTCAATTTCTTATAAATAATGTGGCATGAATTATTCATATGCCCCCATGCGTGTATGTAAAATCCTATGTGGTAAAATCCAACTATGTAAAGAGTTAAAATGGGCACCTTTGTTATGGGTGATAACATGTAAAATCAACTAGCAAAACAGTATAAAAAGGAAAAAGCTTCTAAAGAAACAGACTCGATCAGATGGCTGCTACTTGATTAAAGCTACTTGATTAAAGAAGCACTTACTACATGCCGCTGAGTTTTAAAGTAAGGCTGCACAACAGGGAGCCCCAATGGTGTCGTCCATCGCACTGGCTGATTTTCTGAAGCAATCACCTGTTGAATGTCACTAGTTAAACCATTGAAGTCCAAACAAGTTTTGAGATGTCCTATAACAACCAATTGCAATTCCTCTAGGGAAATTTCCAAGGAAACAAGCATTTTTTTTGCAAAGAATATATATATATATAGTACGTTCAAGTGACCATACATTCAATATCACCAAGGTAAGGGCAAGTGGTATGGACCTTAGCACAATCACCAAGCCACGTCATTGTTCCACGTGCAGCTTGAAATAACTCCCCAAGAGCAGCTAATGTCACCTGACGATAAACATGAGGTCAAATATATAGTCAAAACATAAATATGAAGTGTAGGCAAAAGCTCTTAGGACAATTTTTTCTAGGTCTATGATATGTATGGGGAGGAAAGATAAAACACCAGGAATTCTTCAATACCTCTTTTCCCAACCATATCCTATTAATTAAGGCGAGACATTTGTGAAGAAAAGGTCCAACTCGCCTTACAGGTTAAGTCCGATCAAGATTAGTGATATGCATGCATACTGAAAAAGTAATAAGCAATAGCCTGGTTCAAACTCACTATG
Organism: Solanum ossicruentum; assembly: GCA_025774065.1. Taxonomy (NCBI): domain Eukaryota; kingdom Viridiplantae; phylum Streptophyta; class Magnoliopsida; order Solanales; family Solanaceae; genus Solanum; species Solanum ossicruentum. Next base: position 950,518 of record JAOTQR010000097.1, on the reverse strand, counting down.
TCCTTTTAATTTAATCATGTAATGCTTCCGCGTCTTGGTGCAGATATGAGGTATATGGTAGATAAAGCAAACAACAACTACTACTACTAAGCGTCAAACATCAGTCTCAAACAAGTTTGGGTCGGCTATATGAATCCTCACCAACAACGTTTCCTCATAGCTCAATTCATGTAGATTATTAGAAAAGGTACATTGAGTGACCTAAGGAGGAATATCTGACCAGGTAATAGAAACCTGTGAGTAGCTTACTAAATAGTCCCCCGTTTCAATTTGTTTGTCCTATTTTGACTTTGCATGGAGTTAAGAAAGTAAAGATGACTTTTGAATTTTGTGGTTTTACACATGCCACGTGGAAAGTTGGAATTAAAGAGTTGCTAAAAATGGGAAGAGGCATACTTACATAGACGGGCTAAAAAGGAAAGTAGGACAAACATATTAAAACTGAGTATCAGAAAATCAGTGCTTACTTTAGCAGCATAGCAAGATGCACTAAATAACAGCCTATCATCATCTATAAGACCCTTCTCTTCCAACCTTCTTTTGATTTGTTCACGTGCCCCGACATAAGTAACACCATACACTGAGGTCATTACTGTCTGCTTCACCAATTTCCTGTCAACCTGAAAGTCTCCACAGCACCAAATATTTTAATTGGTACACGTTCAAAAACTAGAAGCTACAGGCCTAGATGCCTGAAGTTAAAAAGAAATCATAATGACAATAAGATAGAAAAGACAGATCACAAAATGACAACCTGGTCAATTAAGAGTTTGGCTAGTAAAGCATTAGGATCAGTAGCAGGGTCCTTGGTACTATCTCCTCTGATAATATGATCAACCCTGCAATCAATAGTTGTCTTCAATAATCACTAGTGGAGCCAAAATACACAAATTCTCACAAATAAATTAGTGGTTTAAATTTTTGACTAGTTGATCAGAAAAGCAGTAAGGTGGATATGTTCACAGATCTTTTTTCTTTCATACGTTAAACGGCGCATTTGATTAATTAAGAAAAGAAAATGGAAAAAAAAAAGTAGAACAAGACATCCTTGTCACATGGTGATCATCATATCCCTCCACCATCCAGAACACATTTCTTCCATCAACAAGTGGTTTATCATTTTACATCTTATGTCAGGTATGGACATTAATCACACATGATTAACGGTAATATCCCATTCCCCTCCTGAAATTCCACTTAGCATCAAGTACATTTAGCAAATATCTTTCAGGACTAAATTTAGCAAATACTCTTATTTCTTTCTGGGGCAGATAACCCCTACAAAGTTGATATAGGTTATGGCAACAAAAGAATATAAACAATGAATGCTAAACATTTGTAGCTTTCCAAAAAAGAAATGAATAAGTTCATAGGTCAAAATATCAAAAACAATAGCTTAACCTAAATACCACAAAAGGGTCTGGTTTTGAAGTTTCACTTAAGAAAGGATTTCAATCATTCTACTATACCTCAAAGCAATTTCAGTATAAACATCAGCTGGTTTCTCTCCAGCAACTAGATTGACTGCTGCTGCCTCCATCTGTTAAAGTTGCACAACCTCAGAAGATGACATAAAGAGTTACTCGAGCATACACAGAGAGTTGCACAGAAGATAAACATCGTAGAACAAGCTAAAATTCACTAATCAGAAGAAGATAGAATCGAAACAAAGATAAAAATCACAAAGCAAATATAGAATGACAAACATACACCATCTCTTCCCAGAGCCGCATAGTGTTGTAGGCCATTGCACGAACCATCCTATAATAGAACAACGCAAAACTTGTTAACATGTCCAAGGCCTACTATTTTTGTTTTCTAGATAGAAATGTTTCAACTTTTATTTTCTTCCAGTGGAACTTATCTAATTTTTATCCACGGATCACCTCTTCTACATTTATTAACCAATTATAAAACAGACAAAGGGAGTTGATAAAACAGACGAAGGAAGTTGAACCAAAAATTAAAAAAAAGCAATGATGGAAGTGTTCTACCTGATGAATGGGCAGATGGGAGATGACAGTATGTGGTGACGAGCTTTTCAAAGCTTCTGATAGGTTAATGCAAGCTGCTAAGCACTGAAAAGGATCCTCAGCATTTAACCACCATCTATTTCCATTTAAAGGATTGTGTGCTGAATCTAATATGTCATCAATGTGGTTTTCTACAAATGCAATGCGTGCATCATAGCAGAGCTTCTCTATGCCCCCTGCATAAAGACTTGCTAAATGTATTTTCAGCCAGCGCAATCCTGACTTTCCTAGTAGTCGCCCTTCAGCAAATTCAAGGATTCCTCGACAGAGATCAGAGCTCAAGTGATTCAAATGAGGATGCATAGGGTATGCACGTCCTCGAAAATCAAGATTGTGAGGATAATAGAACCCTTCCTCATCTTTCAACTTCCGAGCAACCTACTCCAAATAAAGCTTGCTCAAAATTTACTCCTAAATAAACAAGCAAAGCATACACATGTGGAAACTAAATGCTAAATCTGACTTTAGAATGTTAAAATCCTCGAAAGTCGATTAATAGAATGAGTAATGATTCAGTCGAGATAAAAACCTAGATCTAAATGTGCAAAGGTTGAGCAGTTCGCATTACTTTTTAGGCATCGCGATTGCCACACACCCAATCTCCCTACCCCACTCCAGTCTAACCCAAAAAGGTAAAGAAAGGAAGAAGAGTCCAAAAAGAAGACTAACTGAAAGCTTGAGCTCAGTGTCACATCTTTGGGAATGCAACTCTTGGTTGATTTTTTTGGCTTTTCTCACCCTCCATTTCCATCTTTTCACTTCCATTACATCATCGGAGAGCAACTCAGGTATGGGAACCTACAAAGAAGCAATTCCTTGCAATGAAACGCAACCTATAGATAGCACCAGGTATTTGAAATTTCACAACTACCTGAAGGTTTTTACAGAAACCATCATCTGAACAGCTAAGAGAACTGGAAATATTAAGCAGACGAAGTAACATGCTAAGCATATTAATTACGAAGTATGCAGTAATTATTTTGGACAACTATAGAGGGCAGAAATTTAAAGATAAATTTTTAGAATCAGCCACATAAGAAGATTAAACGGCATTTAAGCAGACTGGTATTGACAAAGATAATATTGTAATTCGAGCTATATCCCCCGTAACACAGTAAAAAAAAATCCAGATACTTATAAGGAGCAACCCGTAACACAGTAAAACAAAATCCAGATACTTATAAAGAACACCAGAACAAACACAGAAAAATGAGAACATTATCTTCTTTTTTATTTTTGATAAGGAACATCAGAAGTGTTTCTTACATCTTTGCAATCCACTAGGCCCGCAATATTTCCTCCTTCAGCCCAAATACTCTCGACCACACTAAGTATCCTTTTATTCACTCTCCATTTAGTGCTTCCTAAGGTATCCAAGGCCTGCATCAGTGCAGAAAGAATTAATACACAGGTAAACCTCTTACAATATCTGATGTGCTATCTATTAGAGAACAATCTGAAGCAAGCAAATTATCAACAGCCCCAAGATGGATTTAGTGAATCACCGTTAGTATTAAATGACTTTAGTTAAAACATCTATTCAACAAATTTACAGCACAGGTTGAACAAATGCAGAAATCTAATATCAACTCAGATACTAGAGATGATTCACAAGTGTTTGTGCTACTAATTGAAACTATGTAATATTATCTCAGATCTTGGAGATGACTTGCATATTATTTATGCTAATAACTCAAACCATGTATTGTATGATCCATGCATCATAGCCAAAACTATTAGCTGAAGAATATAAACAGTTTTATCCAGTAGATAGCAGAATATATAAAATCAAACTTGCTAGGCAACCTGAAGCATTTTAAAACCCTTCTAAATAACCAGCTCCAACACATCACAGGCAAAAGATGAATAGAAAGAGTCAACTTAGTTTAAGGTTTAGCACAACTCGCTGCATTACTTTGCGTAACTGGATTGGCTTCATACATCCTGAAAGAATGAAACTTTAAGAATCAAACTTCACCTCATAAACTTGCTGCATTTGTTTCACAGGAGCACTTCTTACTGCATCTTGTTGCCTCCTAGATCCATGAGTGCGCATTAAATACGAAGGAAGGAACAAGTATCCGCCTTTGTCATACCTGAGATAAAATTGCCAGATAGTCAAGTCTCGATAAAATTTCTTTGAAACATGATAATATTCTCACATAAATTTATGTTTTTTTGAGAAGATAGAGTAGTTTTACAGATGAACTAGAACAAAGGGTGTACTATTACAACTGTATAATATCTTCAGAAGCAAAACAGAAAAAATGTGCCCCCTTCAAATCCTATAGGGCTTCTAATATTTGTAGCGTGTCCCAATCTACTGCATCATTTCTTGCACAAATTCAATCCTATTAATTACAACCAAACCTATATAAAGAATCTTGTAAGTATTATCATTAAAAGCTGAAAAGGTATTATACCCTCTCCATTTTTTGGGTGGCACCAACATAGGCACATATGGAATCATCATCTGTTTAACCTGCAACAGGAAAAATTAGAAGCCTGAAGCACAATGTCAAATCATTAACCGCATAATAGAGTAATTAAACAATCAAGCTATTCTCTGATATTTCTTTATTTGGCAGACCTAAAAATGAGAAATTGTTTCTTCTCTCTCTGGAAATGGCCAATGAACTTGTATTTTTGGTTTTTGTTTGTAAAATTTTAAGGCCCCAGGAAATGGCTTCGTAGATCGGGGTAGTTTGGTGCACCTTATTCTTCTTAGGAGCTCCCTCGGTAGGTGACTCCTCCAATGAGATCATAGGGTGAAAAACGAAAATAAATCCAACAATCCTGATGTGATGCCAGTATTGTGTTTCAAGTCAAGTTTATTCTTCCACCATATTATTTCCTAATTCAAAATTTTTGACTGGCAGAGATAACATGTTATCATTTTAACAAGTAAAAGAAGAAACAGAACCAGCAAGTCCACCTAGTTTTCATACGACCAAAAGGGTTGCAGTAACACTCCTCTTTCGCAGGGTGGCTGAAGTTAATACTATAAAATAAATTAATTGAGCACTTATACTGATGGTGAAATATGGCATGATTAAAACAAAAGAAGATTGAATAACCTACTGTTCTGTCAACTCCCACAACAACCAAGGGATCACATTCTATGACACCATACTTCCTGACAATGTTCTTCCTGCAAGAACAACAAACAATTTTGTGAAAGGAAAAATGATGCGCGAGCCTTCTATCTGGAAAATAACACCTAGGAGCATGTTTTGACAATGAGAACTTAATCCTAGGTAAATGGAACTTGTCAAGTCCTCCAGGGCCCGAATAACTAACTAGGGACAGCTGCCTTTGGATTTTTAGTTTAACGATCAGAGTTTACACACAGCTCATCACTAGAACAATTCCTGTTGTTAGATTTGTTATGCCATGATGCAGCAGTCTGGTACAAGACTCCAGAGTCCAGATTTTGTGAACGAATAAGAAGTATCATATTATGCTCCTTTAGAATAAAATTGCAAGAAAAGGAAAACGCGCTGACCCTGGATCCCTTGGAGCAATTCTGAATGCGTGCCTGAATGCAGGTCTAATATCAGGAGGAGTATCAGCAGATTGATCCACTGGAGGTTGCACATAAGCAGTTTCTGTTAATAATTCTAAAAGACGGCATCCTAACTGCATGAGATTCAGAGAAGCAGCCACTTAAGATAAGATTTCAACCTAAAAAAGTCAGCCACTAGTTGCTTTCATCATGAAGAAAGTTGCTAACGACAAACCTTAGCCTGTGTGTCCCGACCCCAAGACTCAGGTTCTTCACTTTTCATCAGCTTTCTCACCTCAACTACTCTATTCCTTTTAATCAAGCTTTTGACACGTTTCCTTAGAATCATTGTCTCCCTACTCATTTCTTCTTGACTTTGAGCTCCAGTCATATTCTTTTTGTGCTTGTTAGTTTTCGCCATGAAATTATGAATCCTAACCTGAAAAATATCATTTATGAGGTCAATTTACATATTACAGGTATACCACTTTTCAAAGTGAATTTTTTTTGTGTTTACACCCATGATATCGCTTAGTGCTCCAAACAACAAGACAATTCTTGGCTACATAAACTCCCTAAACAGGTAAATAATATAAAGAGTTTGGCATGATAAGGCACAGTCTATTTATAAAAAACTAGCTAAAATAAAGCAAATCAGGGAGAAGAGGGAAGCACATATGTTAAAAAGAAATGGTTTTTGGCAGGATTCCTAGCATTGAGCAGCGCAACCTGAGCCACTCAACACCTTCATAACAAACTGAAAGGTGAATGTAGAGCCACTAAAGTAACAGGCTATAAATTATAATCAGAAATGATGGATACTTCCAGCTTTTCATATTTATAATTGCTGAAGGATGATGTATTTGAGTTCTTAGAATGACAGATTTAAACACAAATTCAACTAACTACTTTTTTTTTCTTTGGTTAAAGTAAGTTGTTCATAGATTGGCATCAAGAAAATGCAATGGTTAAAAAAGTGCATGCTAGCTCCTATGCAAGATGCTATGAAAGGGTTGGGGAGCTAGCCAAACAGCAAAAAGAGAACAACTATGTTAAGGGCTAGTCTAGTGGGAGGGAGCTCACAAAATCTTAAAAACAGTAGAACTATTTGCATAAGACTGGTAAGCCCAACAAAAATCCCAAAATTCAACTAACTATTGGAACACAATCACAACTCATAGTTCTCAGCCAAACAGTAAATTGTAATGAGGTGAGGATTCATTATCTTATTCCTTAGACAATTTGAAGAATTAGTGTCCGAATGAAACCACAACTTATATCTCCAGAGTCTAGATATAATTTTTAGATAGTTATAGATAGGTTTTCTTTTTTTTTGGGGGGTAGATATCATTCAGATTGTCTGTATTCTGATCTGTAGATCCTTGGTTAAGATTTTTTTTTTTTGACTTTTACTTCTTTCCACTATTCATCTAGTATACCTTACGCATTACATACTTATATTGTAACATGCAAAACCATCTCTTTAGTTACTCTTGTAGCATACTTCCATAGTTCCATTACAAACATTCTGCCAAAAACATAATTCAGATGCATAATATACCATGACGTCACAAGCGGGAAACAAACAGGAACGACATTTTGAAAGTGCAACATTCACTTCATTCTTAACTACCATGTCAAAATCTAAAAGGAAAAAAAAAGTAGAACTATTTACGTAGGACTGGTAGGCCAAACAAAGAAAAACAAAATTCATTTAACTTCTTGGAGCGCAACCACCACTCATAGTTCTCTATCAAACAGCAACTTGCAAATAGGTGAGGATTCATTATCTAAACCCTTGGGCAATTTCAAGAATTAGTCTCCAAATGAAACCACTACTTGTATCTCCAAAGTCTAGACATAATCTTTAGGTAAGTACATAGTAGGTTTGTTTTTTCTTTTTGAGTAGATATCATTAAAATGGCCTGTATTCTAATCTGTAAATCCTTGGTTACTAGTTGTTGTGTTTACTTTTACTTGTTCTCGCTACTCATCGAGTATAGCTTATACATTTCATACTTCTAATACAACAGGCAAAATCATCTTTTTAGTTACTATTGCAGCATACTTCCATAGTTCCATTACAAAACATTATGCAAAGTACATAATTCGGATACATAATATAACACAACAGCACAAGCAGGCAACAAACAGGATCAATCAACATTTTGAAAATGCAACACTCACTTCATTCTCAACTGCCATGCCAATCTGCACTGCAGCTTGGACCACCTGAACACACCTTCCTTCTTTACCACCCATCATCAACAACCCCATCAACTTATGCATCACTATCACAGCCATTTTATCAGCAGGCAATGAAGCAATATATGGCGCATAAGCCGCCCTACGTTTCTGACTCATCTCAGCATTCTGCTCCTTTTCTATAGCTTGTCTCAAAGGCTCAAACCAACCTAACAACAATTTCTTAACATAAGGCAAATTAGGTGCTAGTTTCTTCTCACACATTTCCCTCTCTAACTCCCTATACTCCTCCACCATCTGCTCCCACGCCTCGGTTTCCGCCTTTATCTGTCTCCTCCTCAACATAGCATACCTTCTCCTCCTCTCAATTTCTCCAAAATCCCTTCTAACCCCTTTTACCTGTTTAGCTCTAACAAACAAACTATTCATAAAAAGTGAAGAAACCCAAGTTGGATCCTGAATAAACACCCTTTTATTCGATTCTTTTCGCAAAACCTGAGGAACCCCATTTGGAATTTTCTGCAAATTCACCAATTCTTCAAGAGTTTCAGCGAGATGCTCGTCAGTGGATACACATACTACTTCGGAATGAACAGTAATTGGCAACTGAATTACAGGTAGTTTCAGAGTTTTTGGAAAGGAAGAAGCTTGGGATAATTTGAGGAATTCTTGATTGTGACTGCCATGAAAGTTGCAGTTTTTTGGGGATTTCTGAGCTTTTCTCCATTGAGATACTGTTGGGATTGGAGAATAAGAAGCTGAAGAAGCCAGCTTTAATGGTGGATTTGGATGATAGAAGAGAAGAAAGAGAAGAGGATAAGGTAAGTATGAAGAAAGTTGAAGTGAAGCTCACAACCAAAAACCTCTGCTAAAACCCTTTGGGAGGAAAAGATATTTCTTGAAATTTGTATGTTTTTTTTTTCCTTCTATCTCATGTATCATGTATATGTGGACCAAAAACATCTTTACTAGCTCCGTGGGGTGAGTTCACGTTGTTGATTTCAAATTTGAATAAAAGAAGAGGATTATCGAGAGTTAACTAGGGAGCAATTTTTTATCCTTATAAAATAAGGTAAGGTTAGTGTATATCTCATGTTACTGATTTCAAGTCAGAATAAAATAAGAAGATTATCGAGAGTTAATTAGAGATCGACTTTCTATCTTTATAAAAATAGGGTAAAGTTGTGTATATATTACTTTGTTTGAGATCGCACTTGTGGAATTACATTAAATTTATGGTTATTGTAGTAACCAATCTTAAACATCTCTCATTCAATGTATTTTGAGGTCAGATTAATTTAAACTGACATTAAAAGGTTTCTCTTTGCTTGAGATACAAGCTCCAGAGGCATGACGAAGAAATATTTATCAATTCATCGAAATCTTTGACGGTTCAAATCAAAGATTTTTTATGATTTTGATCTTTATTTCAATTTTTGAAAGTGTGTCGATTGGAATAATATCACTTTCATTTGGTTAAATATACAATTTTTGGTCCAAAATGCATTGCATGGATCCAATTCAATTTTAATTGGGCTAGTCCATTGAATTGGTTTCTAAATTTCAAAAGATGAGCCCAGTTCACTAGCCCAAAATCCAAATGGTTAATAATTCATTTTAAAGTCTAGGTTAATGCCACGTGTCAAAATTATGTGACATTATATCAAGCGAAGTAGTAAAATCTCATGTCATGTAAGTTATATGGTATGATTAATCAAATGAAATTGTCAATACGAATGTGTTGAGTGTACAAGAGAAATGAAATTGGTTCGTAAGTCAATGGACCAATCAAACTAAGCGTGAATGAATTCGACTTGATCAGCATTCATCTATGTTGTAAAAGCTCCAAAGCAAGTATATGGAATATTCATCTACATCCATGATCTTCATACGTGATCAAATTTAATGACACTTTCAAGTCATGATTCTCATGAACGACTTAAAGTTTTTTATTTACGCTAGCTAAATTCCATATAATGCACAAGTCAAAGATCGAGAGAGTGATGATAATTTTGATTATTTCTTAAAACTTAAAATATAATAATTGTTGTTTTCTTTGATACAATCTTGATCAATTAAAATATGTATAGATCTTACCTCTAAGACTT
>JAOTQR010000097.1:815115-844927 GCA_025774065.1 Solanum ossicruentum | reverse complement strand
AATTCCCTACTCCCGCACCTCAAACGGATTAAATTTAAGACATACTTCAATCCCAATAATTAATCCCAATAAATAATAATATAGGAAATTTCGGGGTTTAACACAAAATTAACCTAAGTATGCTTTTGGCCAAAAGTTAAAAGTGTTTGGGACTAAATTTTTTTTATTATTATAAAAATCTTGAAGTCCCCGTGAATGGACTCATCATGATCAATTATATCATTTTCTTGGACTTAAAAACAAGTGGTCCTTTTATTTATTTACATAATTTAATTTATTATTAAGTTAAAATGATGTAAAATCATCAACACATGACTAAAAATAATTTTTCTTCCCATGTAATTGGTCCCCTTTTAAATTCAATATACAAAAAGGAAAGGAAAAAAAACATATTAAGAAAGTAAAAAACCAAATGCAACAATAATAATATATTTGATGTGATTTCATAAGTGAGGTTTAATAATGATATACCTCTGCAAATAGTTAAATATGACATATTTTCTACACGAAAAATCAGATACATATATTTTATTAGTTAAAAGTTAAATATGCTGATTAATATATATATGACAAGCATAAAAAATATAATTTATTAATACCTCGCAATTAAAATGCAATTTCCTCATATAGCTTCATTGCGACTCAATCTATTCTCAAGAGAGAATTTTAAATATCTTGGGTCCATCATCCAGAGTAGTGGCAATCTCGACGATTATGAATGAAACCATTCGGAGGAAGTTAGGGGTGACCTCTATGGTAGATAAAATGAGAGAAGTGAGATTGCAATGGTTTGGGCATGTGCAAAGAAGAAGTGTTGACGCTTCTGTTAGGAGGTACGAGAGGTTGGATCTGGGAGTTACGCATAGGGATAGAAATAGACCAAAAAAGTATTGGGGAGGTGATTAGACAAAATATGGCACAACTTCTAATCACCAAGAACACAACCTTAGATAGAAATGAATGGAGATCGCATATTAGAGTAGAAGGTTAGACGATTAGCAGGGGTAGGATGAAGTGTGATCTTGTAGTATAGTAGGTTAGTAGAGGTAGCCATGTCTTTATATATATTGTGTTGTTATTATCTGTTATTTATTTCCATCAATCTCGGACGAAGCCAAAAATTCACTATTTTTGGCTTTGGAATATGATGGAATAAAACAAAATGAATATTTAAACTGTCTGCACTTCTTTGAATTGTGAAATAGCAGTTAGTCAATGCAACTTTCGACGCTCATCATGGGTCATCCGGAAACAGTCGAGCTATGTTTTTAAACATAGGCGTCACGCTGCGTACATCCGACCCCCCTTACCCCGCAATGGGCGGGAGCCTTTGAGGCATTAGGGTAATGTTGTTGTTTGTATTGTCCGTCATTTATTTTGTTTCTTTTATTGTCTTTAGAATTATCATTTGTTTTCCACTCTAGTTGTTTTGTTTTATATCTAGTATTTTTTGCTTTTGGAGATGACACTTTTGAGATGAAAATCTTTCAGAAACAATTTTTCTATCTCTATGAGATAATGGTAAGATCTGCATATATTTTACTCTCTCTAGATCACACTTTCAAAATTTTACTGAATATATTATTAATGTTATTATAATTAGAAGCTTCATGGTTTATTTAATTTTCGTACACGCATGGAAACGTTAAGCTATCTAGCTTCATTAAAATGACATCTAGCCCTATTTATCAACAACAACCAAAAAGAAAAAGAAAAAAGAGAAAGAAAAATAAAAAAGTGAAAAGGAATAGAAAAAGAATATAAATATAATTTTTGATGAAGACATAGAGTTGAGGATTCATCTATATATTCATATTATATAACATATACTTTTTCCCCTTCATTTTTAGTTTTTATATTGCACTTTCCAAATATTCACTATTTTTTGGTTTTGGAGTATGATAGAATAAAGCAAAATGACTCTTTAAACTGTCTGCGCTTCTTTCAATTATGAAGTAGCAGTTAGTCAATGCAACTTTCGACGCTCATCATGGGTCATCCGGAAACAGTCGCGCTATGTTTTTAAACATAGGGGTCAGGCTGCGTACATCCGACCCTCCCTTACCCCGCAATGGACGGGAACCTTGAGGTATTGGAGTAATGTTGTGTGAAATTAAATCAAATTAAATTTATTTAATATTTTTTTGAAAATTTAATATTTAAAAATTATACAAAAAATATTATTAATTATAATTTGTTAATATCAATATAATAAAAAAATATATTATTAAAATTTATACAATCTGACTCTGAAAATTATGACAACTAAAAAAACGAAGAGAGTAATACTCTATATAAAATAAGAATATTATTAAAGCAAGACCAAGATTTTTATATATTTAACTTACAAGAAAGTGACATTCCCTTTATATAAATACTTTCACTTTTTTCTTATATTTTGATTTCAATACTTCTCTTGTTTGTTATCATTAAAAAAATATTTATTTATTAATTTAATTTATTTTTATTTATTTTATCTATATATGTATGTCTCTAGAATGATTGGTATTATATGAAATTAAATAATATATTGTATATATTTTGTGAGTCATGTAATTCTCATTGACATTGATAGCTTATTGACTTAATAATATCTTATAATATTTCTTATTAAAAAGAAAAAATTGGATGGAGACAACTTAGACAAAGTTTTATTGATAAAAAAATAATATTTGCAAAAAATGGATTTAAAGAATTATTATATGTTTATGTCTTAGTTGACAAACTCAACTCAATTAAATTGAGTCATATGATAAAAGTCTGTTAAAAAGATATTTATGTCGTTTAGTAGTTTTTTTTATATACTTCAAGAATAGTAGATAAATATTAAATTTGGATCTTTTTGCTCTATATAATTGAAAGAAAAAAAAACACCTTATAGTGTAATTTTATCATGTAGTTTTTTTTTCGAAAAAACAAAAATCGATATATAATGGTGGAGTCAAAATTTTCATTATGGGAGTTTAAAATTTTAAGAAATAGACAACACGAATTAATTGTAGGTGATTCGACATCTATTATATATACATAAAAAAATATTTTTAGTATATATATAGTATAATTTTTTGCCAAAAAGGAAGTTCGATGGACTCGTTCCTCTCCTTTCAGTCGATCCCGCGTAGTTTTAACTTGCTCTGATCTTTGATTGAGACAACGGAGGAAAGCACTTGCTTGTTTGAGCCATAACGACTTTGTTTTAGCAACTTATCCTCCATCTCCAATTCCAATGTAGCTCTGCCACTGTCAATATACATAATTCTAATGTAGCTCTGTAACTTTTCATTTTTCGAGAGGCAAACAACTTAAGTTCAACTGAAAATCTGCTCATGAAATCTTTAAATATTTTTTAAAATAAAATTTATATATTTGTAAACTTTTATTATATGTCAAAATAATTGACAATTCAAGATTATTTAAAAGATATATGAAAATTTTTTGGTCAAAGATAAATTTTTTTTAAATTTCAAAAGATGTCACGTATATTAAAATGAAAGAAGAAACTTTTTTTAAAATATAATTTATCTTTATAGAAAAAAAGGTAGACAAAATTATATTATCAAAAAATTAAATTTCCAACAATTACAATTTACAAATCTCTATCGAAGTGGAAATATCAACCAATGGATTTATTAATATTAGGCGTAAATAAATTTTGATAAAATTGTTTACCCAGAAAAAGTAAAGGAAAAGACGTCAATTGACGTAATTTCCAAAGATGATACGTATCCTCTTATAAAAGAAAAAAAAAGAGTCAATTTGAGTTGAAAAGAGACTTTCTCCATTTTATTTGATGTCGCACCATTAAATTTAATTTATATTTAATAAAATAATATTTAAATTTTTTAAAAGAAAATTTTACAAATTTTATAGTGTTAAGCTATATTTATTGTTTTTATTTTTAATATTATAAACAACCTTAAAATTTTAAGGATTTTAGATATATTACTCACCATCCTGATATATTGCATTGATTTTGAATACATCAATCAACGTCTCAATACATCACGTTCTGATTTTAGACGCATCACTCAACATCTTGATACATTGTGTCCAGATACGTTATATTAGTTAATATAAGACACATCTGTCTCAACACTCAACATCTCATATATTAAGTTCTGATACATCACTTTAGTTGATACTTGATACGAGACAAATTTACCTTGACATATTGCATAAGAGTGATGTATCTGAAAATAGAAAAGAATAGAAAATTTTGTAACTTATTCAAATGGTAGAAAAATAAGTCGTGTATTTAGATAATTTTGTCTTAGAAAAATCTTAGAAACTTATTTCATCATAAATTATTTCTTTAAAGTCGAAAAATAATTTTAAAACTAAACCTTTTTTCTTTTCAATTTAATAAGAATGAATTGGAGTATTTTCAAAAAATTACATTAAAACTTTGACCAAATTCAGATCATGCACTTAGAGGTAACAAAATTAAATCCAACCCGCGCAACTCATGAAAATTTGGACTGATTAATAACTTGCCTATTTATTAGTTTCCATCTTGAGCCAACCCATTCAAATTTGGTTGATATGTAATTCGAATTTGATGAAATTTCTCTAATTCTAATAATGGAGTATGCATCTTCTCCTGCAAGGCTGTCTTAGCTTCCTGGATCAATGTATGATTATTGCCTGTGATAATAATATCATCAACATAGACTAGGATGATCACTATGTTGTCTTCCTTTTTTCTTGTTAACAGAGAGTAGTCAAAATGACTTTGTGTAAACCCTGAATTGGTCAAAACCTTAACAAGCTTCAAGTTCCACTGTCTTGATGCTTGCTTAAGTCCATATAGGGATTTGTATAGTCTACATACTTGCTTATTCCCCCCTTGACTGTCAAATCCTGGTGGTGGAACCATGTAAACTTCTTCTACTAAGTCACCTTAAAGGAATGCATTGAAGATATCCATTTGGTATAAACATCACTGATTTAAAGCAACCATTGCAAGAACCAACCTGACAGTATCATTTTGACCGCAGGAGAGAAGGTTTCTTGATAATCTAAACCTTCCTGTTGGTTATAACCTTTTGCTACCAGTCTAGTTTTATACCTTTCAATTTCACCTTCAGCTTTATACTTCACTTTGAACATCCATTTGCATCCTATAGGAGTCTTACTAGAGGAAATATCAACCATGGACCAAATATGATTATCCTATAGGGCAGCTAGTTCCAAGTTCATGGTATCCACCAATAAAGGGTCTGTGATTGCTTCATCATATGATTGGGGTTCTCTAATAGGAGTAATTTTGGACAAGTATGCTTGATAATGAGGACTAAGATTCGTATTTGACATATAGCACTGTATAGGATAAAGACAAGTGGATGTGGTGCCTGAATTTGACTTACCACATATATAGTCATGTAACCAAGTAGGAGCATTTCTGGACCTACTCGATCTTCTGGGAGCAACAGGGGTAGGTGAAGGAACAATTTCAGGTGATAGAGGTGTGTGTGTATGCGGTGAGAAGGGGTTGGAAGATAAGTAGTAGTGGGAGGAATTAGTAATGTGTGTATTGGAACGACTATAGGCTCTGTGTCAGTTGGTGTGAGGACTCCATTTGGGAATAACTGCAACTTCTTGTCTTTGATCATTATGAAAAGGAAAGATGTGTTCTTTGAAGACCACATCTCTGCTGACAAAGAAAGTATTTGTGAGTATGTTGAAAAGTTTGTAACCTTTTTGAGTAGAAGAGTATCCAGCTATAACAGATCTTGGATAGAACTTATCTCCATTATGCAAACTAGTTACAAAACATAAACAACCAATAATCTTCATGTGATGTAAAGATGGTGCTCTACTATATACTACCTCAAAAGGAGATTTGCCAGACAGAACCTGCAGAGGTAATCTATTGATCACATAGACAACATTGAGGACACATTTATTCCAGAGCTTCAGTGGTAAGAAACCTTGTAAACGAATGGCTCTAGCAACCCCCAAAATGTGTCTATATTTTTTCTCTACTAGCCCATTCTGTTGAGGTGTGTGAACACAAGAGCTTTGATGAATGACACCAACGGAATTAAACAAATCAGTACAATCGAAATTGAAAAATTCGGTAAAATTGTCACTTCTAAAAGTTTTCACTTGTGCACCAAATTAAGTCTTTATTAAGGTAAAAAAATTGTCTTAGGATGACTATAACATCACTTTTCATCCTCAACATATACACCCATGTCATTCTACTACAATCATCTACCAGAGTAAGAAAAAATTTGCAATCATCATGACTAGCAACTTTATATAGACCCCAAACATCTCCATGTACGGTGAAAGAAATGTCAGTACTTCTATTAGAACTGCTAGGAAAGGGCAACCTAATTTGCCTAGCCAGTGGGCAAATAGTACAATTTTGAATGTCATGACAGTCTATCTTAACCTTCTGTGTAGGGATTTGGTGCAACACTTTGATGAGGGTATGCCCAAGTTTTCTGTGCCAGATTTCCACATCTCCAACCTTATCTACAATGTTATTGTTGATTAAGTTAGCAATTGTTGTCTTGACACTTCCTTCCTTCTTCATTGGCTATTGAATATTGTATAAGCCATCAACTTCTCTACCAATCCCCCTCACTATTCTACTGAACAGATCCTGTACAACACAAAGATCAGGGAAAAATGTGACAACACACTTTAAGTCTCTGGTTAATTTGGATACTGATAGTAGATTGTGTTTAAACTCAGGAATGCACAGTACATTTGTTATGGTATCTCCATTATCTAACTTGCATTTTCCCACACATGCTATGTCTAGTGCATTACTATCTGCAAATATACTCTCTTAATATTTTCTTTAGTAATCTGACTAATTTCATCCAACAACTCCTTATTGTGAACCATATGATTGGAGGCTCCAGAGTTTATTATCCATTTCCTAAAACCTGCACTGTTGGTAGCCAGGAAAACTTGATTCATACCTGTCTTGTTTGAGTCAGGTGGGATTTCCTTATAAAGCATCTTCGAAATCTGATCATATTGTTCCTGAGTGAACATCATTCCACCTCCTTGATTTGAGCTATATGCAGGTTGAGAAGATTCTGCCTGTTGTGAGTTTCTACACTGGAAAGGATCGTGTCCAGTTGAATTTGTCACTGCATTGACTGTGTATTGTGATGAATATGCATTCTTCTTCTTAGGTTTGTAATCTGTTGGGTATCCATGAATCTTGTAACATGTCTCTTTTGTATGGCCTCTCCATTTGCAGTATTCACAGAACAAATGTGCATTCTTTCCTTAATAGTTTTCTCTACCATAAGAATTTGATCCAAGAGGCCCAGTTGAACCACCCCGATTTCCCTTTGTTGAATAGCTAGATCCAACAGAACTATATTTATTCATTCCTACTTTGCTGTTGAACAAAGCTATACCACCTGAATTCTCATTTGATTTCCCCAAATTTTTTTGACTCTCTTCAGATATTAGCATTGCATATGCCTTGTTGATATTAGGGATAGGCATCATCATTAGAATTTGGCTCCTAGCTTGTGAATAAGTCTCATTTAATCTTGTCAAAAACTGCAATAAATGTATATATTGATAATGTTCCATATATTTTTTTCGATCCTGCACACTCACAACCAGGATATGGCACTAATGAGTCAAACTTCACCCATAAATCCATCAGTTTGGTGAAATAACTTGAGACAAATGATGTTCCCTGTGTTAATATTGCAATCTCTTTATGCAATTGGAAAACTCTAGAACCATTTTCCTTATCAAGCCTCTCCTTCAGATCACTCCAATCGTACTTGCACTAGAAGCATAAGCTACACAGTTAATCAAATCCTTGCTCACAAAACTCATGATCCACGATAATACTATAGCATCCACTTTCTCCCACAAATCATGAAATAAAGCATCAAATTTGTCCTTCGTATATCTCCCGTCAACAAATCCCATTTTACTTTTCCCTACGAGTCCAATCCTCATAGATCTACTCCATAATACATAGTTTTCTGGACCAGTCAATTGAAAGGAGATAAGAGAGCATCAGTTTCTCCGACTTTCGCCATTACTGAAGAGCTTAACTTCACTCGATGTCTACACAACATCTTCACGAATATACGATCCACCTAATTTCAGCAAACGTGCTCTGATACCATGATGAAATTTTCTCTACTTCTAACAATGGAGTTTGGAAGAATTATAGAAGAAGCTCAGAAAAAAAGAGAGCATTCCTTTCTTATTTCATTGAACCGAGAGTACTGTACATTGTGCTATGTACTGTTTATATAAGAATATTCTAACGTGTAACTAACTTTACAGTTGGTAATTCACCTAATTAAGTTGACAATTAACCACCTTCTAATTATCTAACTAACTGCTATTGTGATATTTAACAAACTGACTTTATGCTAACAACTTTACTATTCTCAACAGAATTGACTCAAGAAAAATCTTGTCGAGATATTTTTAAAATACTTTCTTTTTTAATTTGACATGTTTTATATAGCCAGAATAAAGAAAAATATTATTTAATTAAGTACTAAAATATTAAAAAAATAAATAAAATAAGTAAAAATTTTGTAAAAATTGGGTTGGGTCTTGACAGCTCTATAATCCTTACTCAATCAATTTTGACCCAACCCAATTTGATTCAAGCAAGTTCAAGTTGGGTTAGGTTGGATGTTAATCCGTTTGTTGTCTTGACACATCATGAGCTACTCAAATTTGACTCAATCTGCCTAATTGTTACATCTATATGTACTATAAAATTTAGGAAAAACTAAGTATGTGTTTCTTTAAAGCAAACTATTTACATTTTTATTCCCCTGAACTATTAAAATTCACCCGCTAATATTAAAATTCATTCATTGATGTCACGCTGATATCAACACCCACCTTATATGAGATACAAATAAGGTATACATATATCAACAGGGTACAACAAATGATTAATCTCAGTCCTATATGTTACTGATATGGTATCAATATACAGATAGAGTATCATAAAGAATATATTTTCTACTATTTAGAATTTAATAAATAAGTTCATAACTTCAATAATTATATCTTAACTATTTTATTTATTTAAAAAAAAGCTCAAAATTATATGATACCAATAGAATATCAATATACCGACGGAATATTACTAGAATATATTTTCTTCTAATTTAGAATAAATAATTTTTGTAACCTTTAATAATTTTTTAGCCATATAGGATACTGATATGATATAAATATACCGATGAATTATCACAGCAAATATATTTTGTTATATGATACCAATTGAATATCAATATACCGCTAAAATATTATAGAGAATTACACTTATTTTATATAATAATGATATGATATAAATATACTGTTAAAGTATCACTTGAACTCTGACAATTATGGTATGTTACGTAAACAAGATGGAGGGAGTATTAATCAAAGTTGGGTGGCGCCAAAAAGAACCCAACTATATTTCTTCTTCCTAGTCTTCTTTAACTTTTCCATCTCTTCTTAACGCCCATCAACCACCCCCCTACGCCTACCCACCCCACCCTCCAAACCTATATATATATATCGGCGTTCACGTGATATGTATTTGGATTCCGTATTCCCATTGATAATATCATACTGTTAATTAACTCACATTTTTTTCGCCGGAAAATTAACTATTTGCTGGTCCGGCGATTTTGATGATCGGTGAGGCTGCGGTTTTGATTTTCGCGGTTGAATTTTGGAATTCGTTGGTTATCTCATACGGCAGCTAGTCAAAAGGTTTGATTTCTAGCGCTTGAATTTGGAATACGTATTGCGATTGATTATATCGTTGAGAATTGTTTTCCGGCGAGTTTGGTTATCGGTGCGGAAGCTTTGCGTTGATTGATTGATTGATTAATTGCTGGTTTAAGGATTGATTTCTCGGACTGGAATTTGGAATTTGTGTAGTAGGGTTGATTAAGGTGTTTCGCCGGAAAAATTAACAGCGGTTGTCGTCCGGTAGAGTTTGATTAGCAGGCCGTCGGCTTGATTTTCTATCAATTGAGTAATTATTTTTTTCCCAATTTCCTGCATTCAAATCCTTTTCTAGCAAAAACACGTTTGAATTACCTCATTTTTTTGAATTTTATATCAAAATTAAATGATTTATTAACTATTTCTTATCAAAACAAATCTCTAACTATTAATGGTTCATTTTTCGTTAAAATTCCTGCTTTTGGGATTTGATATTTTTGAATCGAGGATCTTTTGAAAACAATTATCTTTCCAGACTCTACTTATGAATTATGAATTCCCATGGATACGCTGTTATTGTTGTTGTTCATTGAAACTCATATTTCATTATTTTAATATTTTTGAATCGAGGATCTTCCGAAAATAATTACTCTTCCATACTCCACTTATGAATTATGAATTGCCACGGATACGCTGTTATTGTTGTTGTTCACTGAAACTCATATTTCATTATTTTTCGCCATATTTTTTTTACAATCTGATTGAGATTGTTTTTCTTATTTTTATACTAGTAAAAATTGGAAATTTTTGTTTAAATTTTGGATTTTCTAATCTATATTGAAATTCCTCTGTTTTTCTCTGCTTTGCTGAGTTTTCCTTCAAATTTTCAGTACAAAGGCTTGAGCTTTTATTTTTTTTAAAATATATTTTTGGAATCCAATGTAGATGAATTTCATATTATATTGAATAAAAGTTGTCTGGGTGACGATGTTTCACTCTTAATTAAAGTTCTCGAGTTTGAGCTTCAGGAATAGAAAAAATTCTATTGGAAGCGTCACTTTCAAAATGAGTTCTGTAGTGTGAGATTCGGATTCGGATTTAGTTGAGACTCCACGATTTCAGACACCAAATAAGAAGGAAAAAAGGAATTTTTTTTTTCATTTTGTGTGAAAATTTACTGAATATGTGTAAAATTCATGTTTGTAGGCAATTTTTTTTTCCAGTTTCTGAATTTTCTGTACATGAAAAATGCAAGATGTTCACAGAATTAGGAACAGAATCTGCCACAACACATTATTAGTTTCTTATTTTTTTTCCTTCTTGTGATTTCCAATATATTCTTATTATTTCATTGGTTTTTGTTCCTAACCAAGGGAAAATAGTCAACAAAAAATATTTATTTATTTTGAATTTCTCCATTTATCGATGTTTGCTTTGATAATGCAAAAGAAGAGTGTATATAGTTTTTATTTATTGTTTTAAAACTTATACATGTATAAAAAGATTTACTTACAAATTAACGGTGAAAAATATGTTTGCATTATTATTATTTGTGTTAAAATATACTTTGATGTTGAGTTGATTAAATATTTGTTCTCAATCGATAATACGCATGTGCAGGTCAATTAGCATGGAAGTATGTTTTGATACAAAGTGATAGTTAATATTGAGTGTATATATAAATGAAAATAATACTTAGAAAATGTGAAACTCGTGAAAAGATGAGAGCTTAGTTCTTTTTTTCATTGACTTTTGCTTGTCGTACTTTGATTTGATACATTGGGGATATGTAATTAGTATTGACGATATTAAAGATGTAGTGTAGCGGATGAAATTGCTCTTTTCTTAACCAGAGGTCTCGGGTACAAGCCTTGAGAATGAAAAGAATCTTTGATAGGGAGGTACAATTTTAAATATAGTCAGACTCCAATATGGAAGTTGGACACCGAATGAATTTTTTTTAAAAAAAAGATGTATTAAAAATGACAAATAAAAATTTATTTTTTAACAGTGGAGGAGCATGTTTTTTTTTTAACCATTTACTTAATTGTTTTGAGTGCATTTATGATGCAGTGAGTTCATGGGGATGGACAATGATCCTACTTGCACGTGGTCCTCCATTTCCGCCTCCATAACCCCTAATATTTAACTATAATAACCATCAGCTGCTTGCTTAATTATTTCTTTTTTATTTATAATATGACTGGGGAGAAAAAAAACAAAACTTTCATAATTTTGAATCATTCTACTAATTATTTAGCTATGCACCGAAATGCAGTTAATGTTGAGGAAAAATGATTGTTGATTAAAAAAAGACTCTTGATTTATTTATTTGTTTTCAATAAAGCATCCAATTAATCACAATGATGAGAAATTGTTTCACCAATTAAGATACTGACATGATATGATCATGATAATGATTGGATGGGGTAAGTATTTCTTATTTTTAATTGGAAGATTAATTTTGAAAAATGTTTTCGTTATGAATCAAGATTTAGTCTATCTTCAATATGAGTGTCGAACACTCGTTAAAAGAAATGAAAAAATTATCTCTTTTGGGGTGATATTTTTAGTCTTTCGAAAGCAACTTTCTATAGGATTGCTTACATTTTTACCTTCAGCAGATCCACTTATAGATATTCACTAACTATTTGTTGTTGTTGTCGTCGTCTCTTTTATTAGTTACCTTAGTGTAAGTTTGAGTTTTGTTGAATTCCCTTTCATGAAAAGGAGTTGGGTGTGGGAGAGAAGGAACAAGACAGAGGGGCTGTGACTATCTGGAGTTATATATCCAGCTTGGCAGACCATGGCACTCCCGTGAAAGGGATAAAAGGGTTGTTGGGGCCAAAGGAAGTAGGAGGGTCAAAAAGAAGGGAAAAAGAAAGAAGCAAGAAGTAAAAATGAGAGAAAAATCATCAAACATTGTGGGTAACTTTACTTCCAAAAGTGGGACTAAAATAAAATAATTTTTTTTAAAAAAAAAAAAACAGGTGAAGCTTTTCTTGTCCTGTGCATAATTTCTAGTCCTATGAATATTTCTTATCCTACACCCACACCCCCCCATCTCCCCACTATACTTCCCCATTTTGAGGGAAGAGGTTAATAATAACCTCTTTCTACTCCTTTAGCAAACATACAATTGTTGATTATATTTTCTCTTTCTCTGTCTGCCAATGTACATTCTTTTCTTGATAAATTAGCAGTTTTGATTATATTAGCATAAGGGGTTGTTCTAGGCATTGGTCTGATCTGTTATCTGGTTTTGGGGATTAGTCTTTTTGATTATAGAACAACAATTTGAAGTTTCTAGATTGGATTCTAATTGTTGATTCTTTATCTTCAGATCTGGGTGCCTGTAAAGATGTAATCTTTTGATCATCCTTTTTCATTTTTCAAATGAATTGTTATTGTTCCTTCTTTTATTTTATTTATCTAAGGTATCTTACTTTTTAGCTTCAATTTTCTTTTAATTGTGTGGCAGATTTACAGCAGAGAAAAGGATCTTACTTTATAGACATTGGTGTGCAATTTAAAGATTAAAGGTGGGTTCTTGAGAGTTTTTCAGGAATGGCTTTGAAGTTATTAATATAAGAAAGGGAATGGATATCATCAATGTGGTTTAATCTGGACAGTTTGGATGGATGTGTATGAATCAGAGATAGCATTAAAGAAGATTTCAACAGTGGAGACAAAAAGAGCTCCATTGATTCAGACTGAGAAGAACAATGGGAACACCCGCAGGCCAAGAACTAGAGAAGTTAGTTCTAGGTACAGGTCACCTACTCCGTCAGCTTCCTCTGGCCCTAGACGTTGTTCTTCTCCAAATGTCACAAGAACTGGAACTACTACATCAACAGTTTCGTTACCTAAGAGAGCTATATCGGCTGAAAGGAGACGCCCCACGACGCCTTCATCACCTACCAGCCCATCACCATCAACACCTGTACAGGATACATCTGCAGAAGAATTGTTGTCAAGAAAGATGGCAGGGAATAGGTTGCCAGAATCTCTATGGCCTTCAACAATGAGGAGTCTGAGTGTTTCCTTTCAGACTGATTCGTTTTCTTTACCTGTTAGTAAGAGAGAAAAACCTGCTCCTCATGCAGTATGTGATCGTACTTTGAGACCATCATCAAATGTTGTGCAGAAACAAGGAGAAACGCCTCCTAGTTCTCGAAAGGCCACACCTGAGAGAAGGAGGAGTCCGTTGAAGGGAAAGAATTCTTCTGATCAAGCAGAGAATTCTAGACCAGTTGATAGTTTGAATGCTCGATTAGTCGATCAGCATCGATGGCCAAGTAGAATGAATACGAAGGTAACTTCTGGTACTGTGACCAGAAGTGTTGATCTGAGTGATAAGAATAGAAAAATTGCGCCAAATACTCGTCCAGTCACGCCTTCCTCGAGGAGATTGTCGTTGGATGGTTATAGCAGACCATTGCAAAAATCTTCCAGCGAATTGTTGTCATTAATATCAGTAGATGATAATTCACTTTCAATGCAGAAGTCCAGGCTTTCAACTTCATCAGATAGAACAATATCGATGAATCCAGTAGCTAGATCTCAGACTGTATCAGCTCCTGGATCACGTCTTCCTTCACCAAATAAAGCATCTGTTCTATCATCCTCTGCATCTAGAGGAGTCAGTCCATCTCGAACAAAATCAGTCCCAAGTACGCCATCTAGAGGATCAAGTCCTTCTCGGATAAGACCATCCAGTCCATCTAGACAACAACCCAAAACTGCTACTTCTGTCCTCAGCTTTATTGCAGATATCAAAAAGGGGAAGAAGGCAGCTAACCACATAGAAGATGTTCATCAGCTGAGGCTATTGTATAATAGACATCTCCAATGGCGGTATGCTAATGCCAGGTCAGATGCAGCGTTGCACGTGCAGAAAGTTAAAACTGAGGTTGGATTATATCCCTTGCAGAGCTTTAGAATGGGACTTTAGACTTAAATCATTACTTTATAATCTTACCAAGAAGTTTCCTAGTACCTCATGGAATTTTTTCTTCTGCTAAATTGGTTTATCTTGATTTTACGCATGGAATCTTCACCAAACTGTTGCATGATAGGAAAATTTATCTGATTTTATGGACATTGTTTTGGAACAGTAATATTGGAGGGGAAATTATTAATATATGTTTGATCATCAGCAGCAAGTTAAACTTTCTTTTGATACTAGTATAGAAGAACTGGCTTTCATTTTCTTGCTGTATATTTGCTTTCTAATCTACTAAAAGTATTATTTTAATTATGTTTCATGGGGTTGGGATCATGGGACTGATATCTCTGTGGCTTAGTGCTCTCTGAGAGCTTTGTGATATCTTCCCTATCATTAAACCAATTTGGTGCTTTTATGGTGATTTAACTGACAGTTTAATCACCTCCCTATGCAGAAAACATTGTACAATGTCTGGAGAAATACCTCGGACCTATGGGCTTCTGTCATTAAAAAGAGAATTGCTCTCCAACAGGTGAAGATGAGGTTGAAGCTTTTTGCAGTTCTAAATGAACAGGTAATGCATCTGGTTAACAGATGAATCAAATTTTATCCCTGATGCTTTAATCTATAAGTTTGTAGAGTTCTCTAGAAGAATCTGTAGATTGTCGGTCTCTGAAACTTCCTGATTATAGGCTTATGCAGTTTAAAATGAAGCTTTGAGTTTAGACCACTTCTCTTGTCTTTCCTGTCTGTTTAAGGGATGGGCATCTATTGGCTTGTGGTTGATTTTTGCGGTGATGGGAAAGCAGGACTTTCACTGTAGAATCCCATGAAAAATTTCCCCGTGTTAGGTTTATCATTGAACACTAAATGAATGTAGCCTCTTTTTTATGATGGGTTTTTTCATATTTGAACTAGTGGGTATGAGAGGATGCAGTAACTTGCTAGCCACAAGAATGCACCAACTTAAAGTGCTATATGACATCTTCCCGTTATCTGGAACCTATAACACTCAAAACACTTGACGTTGACATGAATGTGTGAATTTGGATATCTTCATTCATAATGGTGGAAGCTTTAAAGCTAGAAGTTTGAGCTTGATTTTTTCCTTCAGAGCCAATTGTTATTAGGCCCTACTTTTAACTCTTCCACACTTCTCACAATTACTTTTTCTCATGTTGATTCGACTTCTCTGTATCTGAATATAGTTTGACAATCAGCGTTGAAAAGACTGGTAGGTAACTATCATTTTTCTCTGGGAGGGGTTGGAGAGAGGGGAGTGAGAGGTTGAGTGCTTGAGTAGCATCACTGATAGTCAAGACCCACATATATTTGTTCAGTAGACAATGTGATTTCTATTTAGATCTTTATTGTAGATGTGGATTCAATGTTTAAACTGATTTTTTCCCAAAAATGACTGGTTCAGCTCACCTACCTTGATGAGTGGGCTTCAATTGAAGGGGATCATACCAGTTCATTATCCCATGCTATACAAGACCTACAAGCATGCACTCTCCGCCTTCCAATAACTGGACGAGCAAAGGTATGCAACTTGATACTTGGTGGTTTGAGATCAATTTGTTAAGCCATGGAGGCTTATTTACTCAGCTCTTTTATAGGGTGATATTGAAAGTGTTAAGGAAGCTGTTTGCTCAGCTGTTGATGTAATGCAGGCAATGGGATCCTCCATGCGTTTTATATTGTCTAGGGTGAGTTTTTTTTTTTTTTGTGCGCGTGTCCTTTCTTCCCATTAATTTACTTTCCTTCTCAATTTAGTTTTTTAAGTAACAACAAAATTTGCTGAACTGGACCAAATGCAGCCTTGTCTTTTACTGCAGGCTTTGCAAAATGCTCAACTGTTTGTTTGATGGATGTAGATGAGAGAGAGTGAGAGAGCTAATCTTAGAGAGAAATAGAGAAAAGTCATTAGCACGCAGTCTTCTGTTACAGAGCTGTTAACTAAGTTCCTGAAGAGTTCTGTAGTCACAGAACAGAGAGTTTCACAACTCAAAAGTTATTTAGTCAGGATAGTTACCTCATCTTGCCCCCTTTTGCAGCGCTGATTTTCTAACATTGATGAGGAATGAATGATGCATCTTGAAAATGAATTCTCATGCCTTTTTTTTTCTAAAAAAAAGTTCTTCCTATTCCCCATATGTTGCATATGGGAAAGTAAACTATAGATGAATACTGTAATGCTCTAAGAATTAGGCTTCATATTATTATGCTTAGGCTTTTGGATTGCCTTTGGCCTTTATTGACAGGTGAAAACTCTTGATTGCCTTTAGCCAACTGTAGTACTAAAAGGAGTTGATACTATCACTAGTTGAGCACGAGCAAAGGTCAATAATTGTTGAATCACAAGTTATGAATCATTCTTTGGCTATCTGATTAATTCGTTGTAGTTGGAACATGAAAAAAAAAATGTGACTTTCAAGAGCATGATTTTTGTGGATTATTACTAGTATATTTGTAATGTATTAGAGCAGTTGTAGAAACTGGCCAATTGCTTTCAATCTGTTTGACTGGAATTGAATGTTAAACAATCTAAAGGCTCAACTTGATGTCTTGATTTGGTAGGAACTTGTATGATATAATTTTCTGTTCTGTCACTTCTGTTTGTGGTTCCCTAATTTTGGGCTCTGCACTTTGCAGGTGGAAGGGATGAACTGCCTGGTTTCTGAACTTGCTGATGTGGCAGCTCAAGAGCGAGCCATGCTGGATGAATGTGAAGCCTTGTTTGCTTCAACAGCAGCTATGCAGGTGAGCCAAAAATTTCCAGCCCTCTTAAGTTATCACCTTCATCATAGAAAATCCTCAGCTACTTCTTAATCTTTACTCTTCTCCGTCCCATGCCCTTGCGATAGTTCTTCTTATCAATCTAGTGATCTTCTAGTTCTGTCATTTGGACTCAGATATCCTGTGCTTTAGTTCAGGTCTGTTCACTCTTCAATCCTTGCATTTTAGGATGACAATTTAAGATCAGTATGAATATGCATTGATCAGCATTAGTTTTTGCCCTACAACGACAATTCACAGTTCTAGTAACCAAGAAAATGTTCAGTATTTTTTTATAGGAACTCTAAAGAAAATTCCCACCATATTGCCCCCATGGATTATCTCAACTGGCAAAGGTTCAAGGACTTGTGTTAAGGGTCACAAGTTAGAGCCTTGCGCCAAGCAAACTAAGTCCAATCCTTAAGTGGAGGAGGGGTAGAGGGGTGAGCCATTAGCCCCGAGTTTTGAAGGCTGTGGTTGGGCCAAAAGGGTCGCTTGCACTAACTTATATCCCTGTCTTTGTTCCAAATAACAGTACACGATGGGTAGAATAGTGAGTGTCTATTTGATGTTTGAAGTTCAACGTTCGATAAAATGATTATTTACTGAGATTACTTGACAACAATTGCAGGTAGAAGAATATAGCATTAGGTCTCATCTTATACAGTTGAAACAAGCTTGGAGAAGTGGTGATGAGCAGCTGATACTTGGAAATTAGATAGTTTTACCAAATGGCATTAGCTAGTGTGTATAGTAATAGGTTTTTTCTTTTCATTCTTTTTCTTCTTTTCTTTTTTCATTTCTAATTAATCATGGAAAAGTTGAATTGTTTCATTCTTTTTCTTCTTTTTCTTTCTCAACATATCTTGCAAAAGTACTAGTGTAACTTTTTGTGTTTATATCAACAAGAAAAAAGAAATGCAAAGGAAGAAAAAAGGTTCAACATAATTGTAGAGGGGATGTCAACTAACCCAAAGGTTCAACTTGTCTGAGCTCATTCTTCAAGTTTTTTCGAAACTCTGTCAGAAATAGTTTCTCTACTAGGGATGTCAAGCGAAGCAGATAATGTGATCGCGATTTGCAAGGCAAACCTCACAAAGATTTTATCCTACCCCATATAACATAATTTGTTGTTTTCAATGAGAAGTTAGTTAATCCAAAGCTTAATTTAAAAGAAATACGAAAAGAAAAAATCATCATCAGGCAGATGAATTTATGTAAAGAATTAACACTCGAAGATTGTTTGGTAGGACTTTTTGAGAAAATAATACGAATGGTAACTTTGATATTATTTAATTCTTTGTTCAATAGTGTGTTTTCAACTATATAAGTAGTTATTACTTATAGTATATGATAGTTATTCTATTTATTCAATACTACTTTTACACACAAGCAAATTATGACATTAGCAATACAAAAATTACTAAGAAATAGATAACTATGATTAAGATAGAACTAACGTTGACATCCCTCATGAGTCATTTGGTTATTATTAAGAAATAGATGACTATGATTAAAATGGACCTTGTCACGATCCGATCCTAGTCATGATGGCATCTTCTAAGTCCACCTATAGGCAAGCCAATTTTCAACTCAAAGTATCTGTCCTAATTCTCTTGTTCAAATCAAATTAACACAACAATAATATAATAATATATATGTTGAAACCTACCCAGAACCACGACGTTGACATCCCTCAGGAGTCATTTTGATTAGTGGAATGAATAGACAATGATGTTTTATTCTACCTTTCCTGCGTAGTAACTTGCAATAATCTCATAGAGTATTACGTTATCTCACCAACCAAATGTGAAACTCCTCCTCCTCAAAGTACACATAGTTAAGGAATATGGAGAGGAATTTTTTCTAAGAAAAAGAAAATTCTTCTAAAGATTATGTTATATATATTAAAAATATTTTTAATACACTTAAATCAAACAATTATCACAAATTTACCCCAAACTACCCCTAACAACAGTTTACCTCTAAATATTCACATTCCCGCCAAAGCTATCATTCCACTCAAAAAAACTCTCAAATGATTTACAGAACCATAGCTTCCATAGCTCAAAGAGACAGAACCTTCTTCGTAAGCTTAATCAATCAAGCTACAAATCTCTCACAACTCAGTCAAATCCATGCTAATCTCATCCGCAATGGCCTAAGCAACGATCTCATCACAATTACAAAACTTACCCACAAATTTTCCGACTTCAAATCCATTTCCAAAGCCAAAAACCTGTTCAACTCCTTTAATAACTCAAACCCACCTGATCTTTTCCTGTATAATGTGTTAATCAGAGGTTTATCGCGTAATGGTTTAGGGGTTGAAGCGTTGTCTTTTTATCTGGACATTCTTAAAGGTGATAAGCTTAAGCCTGATAATTTCACTTTTGCTTTTGTTGTTTCGGGTTTTTCGTCGTCTGGGTGTGAGAAATTTGGGGTTTTGATTCATGGGCATGTGATAGTTAGTGGGTTTGGGTCGGATGTGTTTGTTGGGTCGGCGTTGGTGGATATGTATATGGGGTTTTCAAGAATTGGTCATGCGTATAAGGTGTTTGATGGAATTCCTGAAAGAGATGGTGTTTTGTGGAATACCATGATTTCTGGGTTGGTGAGGAATTGTTGTTTTGAGGAGAGTATACGGGTTTTTGGTAATATGATTGTGAAGGGAGCGGGGTTTGATTCGACTACGTTGGCTGTGGTACTTACTGCTGTTGCTGAGTTGCAGGATTTGAGGAATGGAATGTTGATACATTGTTTGGCTGTTAAGATGGGGTATGATGTTCATGAGTATGTTCTTACTGGTTTCATTTCGTTGTATTCAAAATGTGGGGATGTTTCGACTGCTAAATTGTTGTTTGGGCTGATAAGAGAACCTGATTTGATTTCATGTAATGCGATGATTGCTGGTTTTTGTTTTAATAATGAGAATGAATCTTCAGTGAGGTTATTTAGAGAATTGCTTGTTCAGGGGGAGAAAGCTAATTCTAGTACTATCGTTGGTTTAATTCCTGTTTCTTGTCCTTTTGGTCATCTGACCCTTACATGTTCTATCCATGGTTTTTGTGTGAAATCTGGGATGATATCGAATCCTTCAGTTTCTACTGCTTTGACTACAGTTTATAGTCGACTCAATGAAATGGAATTGGCACGAAGGCTGTTTGACGAGTCCCCAAAGAAAAGCTTAGCTTCATGGAATGCCATGATATCAGGTTATGCACAAAATGGGCTAACAGAAATGGCTATATTTCTCTTTCGGGAAATGCAGAAGTTAGAGATCCATCCAAATCCCGTCACAATCACAAGTATACTTTCTGCATGTGCTCAACTTGGAACATTAAGTATGGGAAAATGGGTCCATGACTTAATAAAGAAGGAGAAATTTGAGTCCAACATTTACGTCTTAACTGCTTTAGTTGACATGTATTCCAAGTGCGGGAATATTGAGGAGGCGCGGCAAGTATTTGACAGCATCACGGAGAAAAATGTGGTTACTTGGAATGCTATGATTTCAGCTTATGGCCTGCATGGATGTGGTCGAGAGGCACTGGTACTGTTTGATCAAATGCTTCATTCTGGAGTTTCCCCAACTGGCGTCACTTTCCTCTGTGTCTTATATGCTTGTAGTCATGCCGGTTTAGTAGAAGAAGGTCAGAAGATATTTCATTCTATGGTTCATGATCACAAGACTGAACCACTATCGGAACATTATGCCTGCATGGTTGACCTTTTGGGCCGAGCTGGAAAACTAGAAAATGCTTTGGAATTTATTTATGGGATGCCTCTTGAACCAGGTCCAGCCGAGTGGGGTGCATTACTCGGTGCATGCATGGTCCACAAAAATATTGACTTGGCTCGCTTGGCTTCAGATAAGTTATTTGCCATGGACATAGGAAGTGTCGGATATTATGTGTTACTTTCAAACATCTATTCAGCAGATCGCAATTATTTTCAAGCTGCTTCAGTTAGGAAAGTTCTTAAGAACAAGAATCTAGCAAAGACCCCTGGGTGCACTTTAATTGAGGTCAATGGCTACCAGCATGTCTTTACATCCAGCGACCAGTCACATCCTCAAGCAGGAGCTGTTTATGCAAAGCTGGAGGAGCTGATGGAGAAGATGAGGGAGGCTGGATTTCAGACAGAAACCAGCACAGCATTGCACGATGTTGAGGAAGAGGAGAAGGAGTTGATGGTCAAAGTTCATAGTGAGAAGTTAGCTATTGCTTTTGGACTTTTAACTTCTGAACCTAAAATGGAAATCAGAATCATCAAGAACCTAAGGGTATGTGTGGATTGCCATAATTTCACCAAGTTTGTATCAAAGGTTACAGACAGGGTTATTGTTGTAAGGGATGCAAACAGGTTTCACCATTTCAAAGATGGAGAGTGTTCCTGTGGGGATTATTGGTAAAATGACTTTTTCCTGCCTAGGATGTTTATTCAGCCATTTGGATAATTATGGAGGTCAGTGAAGCCAGTGTGTTTTTACCTTGTGCTTAGATCCACTTCTTATAGGAACAAGGGCAATGGGATAGCTCAAACCACTTATCAAATGTGCAATGTCGAAGGTTCAAGTTTATGCATGCCATTATTTGCTTTTTTATTTCAAGTAAGCAACATAATTTGTCTCAGAAGAAAAGCTGAAGCGAAAGGAATCTTTGGCTTGTCCAATGCTGTTTTGATTACCATGCAGTTTAGGGAAGAGTGTGATCTAAACTTTGGTCATGAAAACTGGTTGTTTGTGGGTTTTACATGATTTGAGGTTGTCCAGTAAATCAATGCATATCATAATATGTCGCTGATTTTACTCTCACATCAATACAGCACTTTAGGTGTATTCTTGGACACTGCATAATCAATAAATATCACTCTGTTATTTCTTTTTCTGTTCCGCCTCTTTGTTTAGCATTCAAGTGGCTTACTCATTAAATATAAGCTATACAAATGCCTAGAAGAGCAGAATAACAACTAAAAGTTAACTTTTTTTTTAAAGAAAATATGTAGCATGTATATTGAACAACTGAAAGTTACTTTGGATCAAATAGGCATACCTAGGTTGAGCTCTTGTACACATTTTTCCTCGTAGGATATTTCATGTCCTCCTCTCATTGTTCCAAGTTGTGTTAGGCATTTGGTGCACAGGAAGTTGCTGAGGTTTCTATCTGCTAGAATGTATAGAACATGCTGCAAAAAGGTTTGTATAAGTTTGGCTGAGATCTTCTTTTGTCTCCATTGTGGGCATGCATCTCCAAGTGTCAAGTGTTATTTTCATGGAAATTCTTTTTTTCTCCCTTAATTTATGTATTCACCTACCCTTTTAGATAGGATGAGGTATGCGGCACTCATACTCTTCATTCATTGAGACTTCCCTCAGATACTGTATTGCATCTTTATTCATTAAGTTCAAAGATTAGTTACTTGAAAGTTCTGTCAAAACTCATAGTTGGTCACAAAGTGAGAAAAACATTGGCAGATTGTCTTCAAACACTTCATTTAGTGTATATGCAAAATCGAGTACAATTTGAACAATCAAAAAAATTGAGTACAATTTGTACACTAAACAGAACTTCTGACTCTAGGTTTATTCTTTTTTTGAATATTCTAGTTTGAAGGGCGTACTTCAGAAACCACACAAGGGAGGATGCAAGATCTGTGATATATCAAGATACTTATGTGCGATCCAAAGAGCATGGCCTTGAAAAGGGAATAATGAGCATGCTAGCAGTTGACTCCACATCGCGTGACATCTGGTCCCTTTGTTTTGAGCACAAATGGATCAATTCGAACCCAGAGCAAGGAAAAGATGGAGGCTAAAAGTATTGACCATATGACAACAATGGTTGGAGTCCTGTTCTGCCTACCCATAAGACCCTTGAGGAATGGATATAAATGAACAATGACCCAGAAGGAGAAGAAAAGCTTTCCAAAAAGGGGACCCCATGAATTATATCCATTGTTGATGGCATCAGAGATTCCGGCTACAACCCCAACTAAGTTGATTATGAGAATTGTTGTTGGAGGAATAAGGAGAGTAGTCCACTTGAAGGCATATAACTCTCCAAAGTCCTCATCATCTGCTGCCTTAGATGTCACAGTAAAGTTGGTATCTATGCCAGCCAAAATCTTGAGAAGACCTTGTACTACAGCAAAAAGGTGGGCAGATACCCCTCCAATAACCCAAAATTGCTCATTTCTCCACCATTCCTCAATGCTTACTCCGCTCCACCTTAGCTCAAGAATTCCCGTTGTAAAGATAGAAAGGAAAAGAGCAATGAAAAAGAGACTTGCTAAGGTGCTTATCTGCATCAATGAAATGCAAGTTCTCGTCAACTGATTATCCCAGAAAGCAAGTAAACTTGTGAAATATGAAGCTACTTAGGTGCAACTGGTGTTCTACAGGTGTTCAAAATTTTTAGTTAATGGCATTTAAGTAAAAACATCATGTTATTACCTCTGGCATTATGAATTTTCCAGTCAGCAAGCAGACAGCAGGGAGAGTGCAGTAGGCAAGGAGAGGTAAAGAAGTGAAGGGGTAAATAGTTGTGTTGACATATGATAATCGTTCAAGCCACTTAAGGTTTCCTCCCTTATAGCCATACCAAACCGGGCTATGATGACTGAAAAAGATCTCAACGGAACCAAGAGCCCATCGAAGCACCTGGTTGAGACGATCTGATAGATTGATTGGAGCAGACCCCTTAAATGCAGCTAATTTAGGCATACAATAGACTGATCTCCAACCACGGCAGTGCATCTTGAAACCTGTTAAGATATCCTCCGTGATAGAGCCGTATATCCATCCCAGCTGCAAGTTCAGAAACAGTTACCTCAATCAAAGATATTCCTAAAGGTGACTACATTAGAATAGATTATGATTGTTATCTATCTCATGCTAGCTACACATACAATAAGTTTTAAGCATTTATATCCTTCATGTTTCACAAATTGAAATATGTTTGTGCTAAAAGCATTAGCATATTTTCTATGATCACTGTTGCTTTGCATTAGAGTTAGGTTCTAAAGCACTTCTGAAAGGTAGTAGTCAAACTCTCAGAATAGTTCTGGTTTTCTTATAGTTGTTTATCCCTTTGTCAACCAAGTTTTTTCTTGCAAGCACTGAAACAAAGATGAACATTACCTCCAAACCCCATTCTGTTTTATCTTCATAGCCACAGCTGATCACATGGATAGCTTCCTTCAACAAGGCTGCTGGGCTCGACGAAGGTGGAACCCCCCCTTCAATCATTAAAGTTGAAGTCACAAAAATTGCAGACTGACCAAATTTCTTTTCAAAGTTCATCTGGGACATTAGTAGCTCATTCTCATCGTCAAATCCTGAGGAGATATAGAAAAGAAAAAGAGAAAATAAGGAAAAGTTAATCTCAAAGGGGATCTTATTTAAGAGGCTCCTTTATTATTTGAAAATTGAAGCTTGAAAACATTTAGAATGTGGATATATGAAAACCTTGACCATTGGCTGCATCTCCATTGACTTCAGATTTATATTTGTCAAGCTTCTTTTTGCGTCCGAAACATGGACAACAGTCGCAGCTCACCATTCTTGGGCGCTTGGCGCGTTTAGGAGGATTGTACCCATATAATGCTTGCCTTCTGAAGACACATCCTGTGCCAACATATACTGGACCTTGTATGCCATCTAGGCCTTTCATGTTAATCTGCCCAAGTAGTAGAAATAATTACATGATAAACTAATCTAGTATAAATTCCAAGAATAGTATCTTTTTAGTGGCCTTATGTTGCATATTCTTCTTAATCTTACATCAAAGAAGACTGTGTTTCGGTTGGCATATCTATCGTGCCTGTCTATTCCATCAAATCTTTGAGGAAACTGGACGAAGCAAATTTTTTTGCCCATTTGTGGGTCCATCAAGAAGCACATGGCCTCTCTTGCAGCCTTGCTGTTGTTAATGTAGTGATCACAGTCCAAGTTAAGCATAAACGGTGCATTGGTCAGAACTCCTGAAACACGAACCTACGAGGATAATATTGAAGAATGTTTGATGTAGTGTTTATAATGTTTTAAAGTGGATATATAAAAGTTTTGACTTGTAACTCTGGAGTATTAACTATCATATAACAGAAGTTTCCATGTTTACCAGGGCGTTCATAGCACCAGCCTTTTTGTGATGCTGGAAACCAGGCCTCTTTTCACGAGAAACATAAACAAGACGAGGGAGTTCATGTCCATCCACATCTGTTCCTCCACTTTGTCCTAAAAAGACTTGAATCATACCAGGATGGTCCTTGGTATTATTTCCTGGCCATGGTGTTCCATCTTGCATGATCCACCCTCCTGGAGGCATTTTAGTTGCTTTTGCAACTAGTGCATTGATTCTTACCTTGAATTCTTCATATTCTCTCTGTCAAGTACAATGAGATTAGTAGTTCGTGACATGGAAAGTTTTATGTAGCACTAGCTGATGAAACAAGAGGTCAAGCTTTACCTTCATTTCTCGTCTCTCCTTAACAAATGTTGGCTGGACTTTGTCCTTGAGATAATCAATCTTTAGGGAGAAGTAAAATTCTGGAGCTCGAGGCTCTATAGCAAACTTCTTGCAGAAGGGAACCCATTTTCTAGCAAATTCTGCAGTTTCTGATAGTGCTTCAAAGGTGCACATTGAAGCTCCATCATCAGATAGGTAGCATGAAATTTTGTCAACAGGATAATCCATTGCTAATATTGAGAGGATTGTATTAGCTGTAACAAGAGGAGGTTCCTTCATAGGATCCACTGTACTGACGAAGATATCTAGAGGGGATAGCATACTTGGTTCTCCTTCCCTCTCATACCTACATCAAAATTTTGGTCAAATATTTATTTCTCTAGTCGTAAAGTTTTTTTCTTAAAAAGATTGCTAGAACTTTAAGAAGCCTTTTGACAGTGATTTGACTTGCAACATTAAAAATTACAATCTCATTCAGATATGAGTGCAAATATGTTTTGCCTGAATGCCTAGCTATCTTTCTCATGGAACTTTGATCTTGTTTTTGTCAGTATCTTATATTTTACTGATGAGTTTGTGAAAAAGGTGAATATATTGGAAACTAATTTGGCAACTCCATTGGTTTTATGTCCATGCTTAAGGATTAACTTCTTTTTAATAGTATGAGCACAGACTTGCAAAGAATTGTCACCTGACAGAGAGACGGTCGAGGTAAGTCTCACGGTCAATTGGAAACCATTTTGGGAACTGATCAAGGATCCAAGAGAAGGCAAACCAGATCTCACAGATGATAGAAGTTAGCCAGAGACCAATCGCATCATGCACTGGATTCAGAATTCTATAACGAAGGAAGATGGCCAGAATCACCAGCCTAGCTACAATCACCATCCGGTAAGGATTGAGCTTGCTTGATGCTATTGGCACTTTTCTTGATAAAGGCTGTCTTGCTTCATCCACCCTGCATTTTCTCACATCGATTAGCTGAGAGCATGTTGCACTTTGTATTAACTATTTTAAGCATTGAATTTGTGTGTTTGAGAAGAATCACAGCAATGTAGTGATCTGATAGGTATTAGTAATATCTACAAAGTTACAAGAGTAGATACACCTGAAATGACTGTACATGTCTGTATATCCATACGGAATTGTTTGGTGTGAGGTATAAGGTATAATAATTTCAGGATAAAATGTAGGATTATTTAATCCTGTGTTTGGTTGGAGGTATTAGGTAGCCAGGGGTTATTTATGCCACCATTTTTAACTTAGCAATGGGATAATTATATAGTGGGATAACTTATTCTAGGATAGGATAACTTACTACTACCAAACGACCCCTAAGTGCATTCTCATTTCCACTAATTTCTTATTCATACTGTCATAACTTGTCAAATATACTTCTTTCACTTCCATTTATGTGAATGTGAACGAAAAAGGGGTGAAATGTAAATAGTCAAGTGCTAGTATCTGTATGTCCAACCACTGAATATAACCAAGAAACAACCTAGATGTGAGCATTTTGCTCGTGTTATTCCGATATCCAAAGCCTCAGTATTATGGTTCAAGGTATGTATTTGCATAACATTTTCATATTAAAGATTAATTGTAACTACTTACATGGCCATGTCAGCGTCAGCAGAGTCATCATAATCTTGCCCAACATGTCCTTGCTGCAATTTCCAATCATCCATTCTCTCTTTCCACCCTCCCTCTTTCTTATCATCCCATTTTGCACTTCCAGATTCAGAAGCTGGATAGGGATGTATCCTTTTGTGAAGTGAAGATCCCAATGTCTGCTCTCCATTGCCATGATTTGATATTGGGAATTCACCACTAACCTGCATACACAAAATGCATTCATACTCGAAGTATTCAAAATTCTCTTGTCTTAGTAATACTTGATACAGATTTAATATTCATACCGGATGTGAGCGTATTCCAGCAATGACAGGAGGGTACTGAGCAGAATCTTCGTCTTCTGGTCCTCTTCCGAATGTCATCTTACCATGGAGAATGGTCTCAACAATGTTTCTATTCTTGTTTTGTTCGTCATCAACTTTGAATTCATGTTCAATATCATCAATATCTTCCTCATCTTCATCTCCCGGCACCCTTGGACTCCCTTCAAGACGTCAAATACAATTAAAACAAAAAATAAATAACACGAACAACCAGAACAAGTTTGTGTGGATGTGAATGTTTTATTCATCAAGATGTGTATATATACCTTTGAGACGTTTGTATCTGGTCTTGCACTGTGGACACTGTTGAGTTCCTTCCCTTCTCTCATACTCATAGCAAGGCCGACACACAGGGAAACCACACTCATTGCAGGCCACAAAAAGATCACCATCCACTGTTAAGCCTATTTCATCCCCACATATGTCACAAACTTGTCCACTCAAATCCTTCAATGGCTTATGCTGCAGCAAATTAAGGACAAAGAAAGAAGGTTAAAAAAGAAAGCAACACATTTTTTTCAGTTCTATGTGTGATGTTGAACATGAAGATGTAACAAAAATGCAACACTAGAATAGAAAAGTTACATTGTTGATATCCACTTTTTATCTCTTTAACTATCATATTTTTCTTGTTTTTACTTTCTCTCACTCTTTTAAGGAAGATGCATATTGAGATAAAGTCCACCAGACCCCTTGTGCTAGAGAGACAATAATATGAATCTCTCAAACACATCTATATCCATACTGTTATTTTCTACGATGCTCGACTCTCCAAATAGCCTACATGGATGCAACAACATTTTTGGAGAGTCCGAGCAACATAGTACTTATTATGCACTTCAATGTGTTCAACTTAGACATTCCAAGAGAATGCCTTACCTCTTCATGGCCATGAATGACGACAAGCTCATTCCGGTTATGAGAACCAGCAACTAGACCTGCACTGGCTTCCATATTGAGGAAGGAAAGGGGTGGATGGATGATTCTAGTGAGAAATGGAAGGTGAGTAACAATGATATATATGGTATTAAAGATTACTTTTTTTTTAATGAAAGAAAGAATGAGATTTAGTAGTACTAGTGTCACTTTCTTTATGTATCTTTCTTGTACCTAATATATGTCCATTCTATGGAAGATGTGTTGGTTGTAGAGTCTCCATTGCCTTTAAGCTAAGCTTCCTCTTTCTTTTCTTTTTTTCCAACAACCATGTGTTAGTATGCCAGCTTCTTTGCTTAAGCTTTTCCTTTGGTGGGGATTTTTTTATTTTTTGTTCAAATTAGTCCCCAAGGTTTTTGCAAATGTTGTGTCAATGGTCCTTCACTTCTGAGAGTTACTTTTTTTTTTTGATAACCGAAAAATCGATCTGTGGTCTGCCTTTTGGACCAATCACAGCCTTCTAAAGTCAGTGGATAATGAGTCTACCCCTCTATCGTTCCCCATTTAGATACCAGACTTTGCCATGGTGTGAGGTTTAAACCTGTGATCTCAACCACAAATCCTCCCGCCACTTGAGCTAGGCCTTGGGGGCTTTTGAGAGTTACTATTTTGAATCATTAGTTTAAGATTTGGCTTTTATATGAATCATGATTATTAGAATAAAAGAGTTTTTACTTATTAGTAAGGAAAGCACACATTAATTACTAATTTGGAATGAAACTTGTTAATTGGTGTCTAGGCTTTTCCATTTATCCTCAAAAGAAGCTTTTTAATGAAAATATTTGTGGAAAGGCTCATTAAAGTTTGTGTACTTTTTAATAAGTCAATTGGAAGAGCCATATTAATTTCTTATTTGGAAAGAAGCTTATTTGGAGTAGTCTACTTTTCTTTTCTTTTTTTTGGGGTCACTAAAATTATTTTTACAGCCAGAGCGAAAGATTTATTATTTTTTTGCTTTGAAATATGATGGAATAAAGCAAAATGACTCTTTAAACTGTCTGCGCTTCTTTCAATTGTGAAGTAGCAGTTAGTCAATG
>JAOTQR010000097.1:784520-809327 GCA_025774065.1 Solanum ossicruentum | reverse complement strand
TGGGTGTCAAGGTGAAGGAGGTATTGGTGGTGAGACCCGCCATGGAAGATGGGGTTTACACAGAGGAAGCTAACACACAGTGTGGTGGATCTTATCCATAGATGCTTTGTTCTTGAGGTTTGGCTCAACTCTTTGAAAAAATTTTAATTTGTGAAGTAGTAAATATATAAGCAATTTATGATTTAGAAAATATAAAAATTTAATAAAAAAAATAAATGTGAAAAAAATTTAAGCATTTATCTTCAACTTTGAACAATTTAATAATTTTAAACATTAAAAGAAATCTCAAAAATTTAATTAATTTGAAACGGAAGAAGTACTAAGCTAATCTTTGGGGTATCTTTGTGTCCACATTCATTTCTTCACGTGAAAATTAGAATCAAACTCGTTCATGCACCGAATGTCCAGTGTTCAGTCTTGAGCATAAGGTGAAGTGTTAAGTTTCCGCATCAATGAAATAAAGGTAGAGACTCCTAATATAAATTTGGACAATCTTTTCCTTACAAACTAACTTCTACGGTAAAGTTATGTTCAAGATTCATTTCTTTATCATTTCGATTACGAGTAAAATATCAATCTTAGCTTTTGGGATGACCTAATGATTTGAAGTTGAGACTTCTTAGCAGCAAAAGTAAGGATTTTGTCTTCTGGTTCGAGCTTATTATCTAGCGTGAGTTACCTCTCATATATGATTTGCGAGCTATTATATAAGAGCTAAGGTAAGATGATGATCTTCTGAAAATAGTCTTTCTATTTCTATGAGGTAACGATAAGATATGTGTAAATTTACCCTCTGTAAACTCTACTTATGAAATCTCAATGGATATATTATTGTTATTATTATTGTATAGGAGAGAAAGTTTTACCCTCTCTGCACCCGAGGGATATCGGTCGTAGGTTTCCTTTGTTGTTAAAAAAAGTAAAACAAAAACATTGGTCTTGTCAGCAACTACATTGCAGTTGGGCTGCAGAAGGTCCAATTTCACACTCATTGGGCCCAACGAATCAAGCCCAAGTTCCTCTGGGACTATTTCTAGGCCCAATAAGTAGCCCAATAGCCCATTAACAACCAGACAAAAAATATGACAGAAAAACATAAACATAGTATTTACAGAAACTTACAAAAATTGCCACGTGTAAGCTCCACATCTTCAACACCTCAATTTCTTGCCACCTCACACCGCCGTGAGCTCCGCCCTACGTCACCGTCCACCGCCGTTAAAATTCTGGATAATCACCACAGATCCCACCGACTTACAAAATCACCAAAATACCCCTATTATTATTTCCATCATTATCACCAAGGACTTTTCACTCCCTTTGATTTTTTTCCTCAAGTTATTACTAGCAAATTATTAAAAATATATATTTTAATTTGATCTTATACTAAAAGAAAATTTAAACAATTCAAATCATTTTTTGTCTCATATATATCTGATATATTAACATGAAACATAAATTTTGAATATATATATATATATAAGCGTTAATTAATATAATAACAAATAAAAATACTGTAGATATGCATTTTTGAATTGAAGTATTTATTTATCAGCTAAAGTTAAATTCATCACTCCCTCATTTTATTTAATTATCTGATTTTAACTTCACATGAAATCTAAATATAAAAAAAATTATATCTTATAATCTTAAAATAAAATATCTATAAAATTTCTTTATTAATTTTATAATCTTAAAAATAACATATAAAATATTAACATTCAAAAACTACCAAAGCCAAAAAAATCATAAACTACCAAAGCCAAAAAAATCATTCTTTTTAAGAAAAATTAAATGAGATATACATTTTTTATCAAAATAAAAACTCTCCAAAATAACACAAATTATCATTTACATTTTTTTAGATGATATACATAAATTATAAATTATCATACATATATTTATTATATTCATCAATTTTTTTTTAAAAAAATTTAATCCGTTAAATAAATAACTACAACTACAATAATAACAATATTTTCAGTGAAATCTCACAAGATCTGAGAAAAAAATAATATACGCAAATCTTATCGCTATATACAAAATAAAGAGATCATTTCTTGAAAATTCTCGTCTCAAAAATCCATAAACGGAATAAATTAGATATAAAAAAAGAAAAATAGAAAAGAACCACTAACAACAAAAAACATATAATAGTATGTAAAATTAACATATATATGATGGATACGACTAAATAAAAATTATTTAAATTAAATCATTCCATCTTAAAAATCTACAACCATCTCCATTCTTCCTCAAACTTGTATATATACATTCATATACATGTACTAGACCAAGTTTTTCCCATCATCACACCACAACAAGAAAAAGTTCAAATCTTGAAATTTTAACCAAAAATGTCTACTACTAGTAGTAGTAAAGATGGAAAAGGGATAGGAATAGACTTAGGTACAACTTATAGTTGTGTTGGTGTTTGGGTAAATGATAGAGTTGAGATAATACCAAATGATCAAGGGAATAGAACAACACCATCTTATGTTGCTTTTACTGATACTGAACGTTTGATTGGTGATGCAGCAAAGAATCAAGTTGCTATGAATCCACATAACACTGTTTTTGATGCTAAAAGATTAATTGGTAGAAGATTTAGTGATCCTTCTGTGCAAAGTGACATGAAGTTGTGGCCTTTTAAGGTAGTTTCTTGGTATTATGTATGCATTTTTAAGGTTTCTGTCTCTTCGAGTTAATGATAAGATCTGTGTTTATATTTTTTTTCTCAAAATTCACTTGTTGGATCTTTATTGAGTATAATTTTAAAGATATATTAATTATAGTAAGGGGATTTTTGTAAATTCTTATGGATTAAAGAGAAAAGAATGATGGACGGGTGAGTAACGTGTAAGAACTTATCTTTGGAATAATTGTTGAAAATGATTGTTAATATCCCGTAGGCGGAGGAGTAAAAAGGGGAGCATAATTGACTTGTGGGATCTTTATTGATTATAATTTTAAAGTTATATTAATTATAGTAAGATGATTTTTGTAAATTCTTATGGATTAAAGAGAAAAGAATGATGGACGGGTGAGTAATGTGTAAGAATTTATTTTTGAAATGATTGCTAAAAACGATTGTTAATGTCCCGTAGGTGGAGGAGCAAGAAGGAGAGCATCCTATCAGTAAATTGGTTTGGTTTAATATATTAGATTTTGATATTATTAATTGATTTAGGCGTATAATTGACTTGTGGGATTTTTATTGAGTATAATTTTGAAGTTATATTAATTATAGTAGGGTGATTTTTGTAAATTCTTATGGATTAAAGAGAAAAAAATGGTGGACGAGTGAGTAACGTGTAAGAACTTATCCTTGAAATAGTTGTTGAAAACGATTATTAATGTCCCGTAGGTGGACATTAACAATCGTTTTCATCACTACTTTGGTGCAACTGATGTTCTACAATATTATTGGCTTGCTATCTTGTTAACTAGTGTAGGGAAGAATTCTTAACCCCCACCTCCCCCCCCCCCCCCCAAACCCAAAATAGTGGTGTTTATACCATCAAAAAAACATTATTGTGATTTTTGTCCCATAAAGTTATTATTTTTTCTATCTTGTTATTTAGTCTATAAATAATTCTCACCACTTATAAATAGTGGTGTTTCTACTACTGCCTTGATATGCATTATTTTATATTTCAATTTTATTTTTTTCTTTCAAACGTGTTGTGAAGTTTCGGATTTAATTAGTTTAGAGTTGTTTGAGTGGTTCTCGTATCATGAATGGAACCAATCAAGACCTTACTAAGCTTCTATCGTGATGTACTTTGACTTGAATCTCTCATGGAAAGAGTCGGATATAATATTCGCACTTCAAATTTTTTTATTTCCTTGGGGATTTCATTGAAGAGCTAGATAGATATCTGCGCTTTTGCTCGAAGAATATCTACTTTTTAAGTTTTTTTGATCATA
Organism: Solanum ossicruentum; assembly: GCA_025774065.1. Taxonomy (NCBI): domain Eukaryota; kingdom Viridiplantae; phylum Streptophyta; class Magnoliopsida; order Solanales; family Solanaceae; genus Solanum; species Solanum ossicruentum. The sequence goes on along the minus strand of JAOTQR010000097.1, from coordinate 805,397 downwards.
ACAATTGCGTTTTCGTCGATAGGTATTTGCAGGTCCAGGTGACAAGCCAATGATTGAGGTAACTTACAAAGGTGAGAAGAAGCACTTTTCAGCTGAGGAGATATCATCCATGGTGTTAGTCAAAATGAGGGAAACAGCAGAGTCTTTCTTAGGATTCAAAGTGGAAAACGCCGTCGTCACGGTTCCCGCCTACTTCAATGACTCTCAAAGACAAGCTACTAAAGATGCTGGTGCTATTTCTGGTATGAATGTTTTAAGAATTATAAATGAGCCTACTGCTGCTGCTATTGCTTATGGTTTAGATAAGAAAGCATCAAGAAGAGGTGAACAGAATGTTCTCGTTTTCGATTTGGGAGGCGGGACGTTTGATGTGTCGATTTTGACTATTGAAGAAGGGATATTTGAAGTTAAAGCTACCGCAGGGGATACACATTTAGGTGGTGAGGATTTTGATAATAGGCTTGTGAATCATTTCGTGACGGAGTTTAGAAGGAAAAATAAGAAGGATTTAAGCGGGAATGCTAGAGCATTGAGGAGGTTAAGGACGGCGTGTGAGAGGGCGAAGAGGACTCTGTCATCAACAACTCAAACAACTGTTGAAGTCGACTCATTGTTTGAAGGTATTGATTTTTATGCTACGATTACTCGAGCTAGATTCGAGGAATTGTGTATGGATTTGTTCTTGAAATGTATGGAGCCTGTTGAGAAGTGTTTAAGGGATGCTAAAGTTGATAAATCTCACATCCATGAGGTTGTTCTTGTTGGCGGATCAACTCGGATACCGAAAGTTCAACAACTATTGCAGGACTTTTTCAATGGGAAGGAGTTGTGCAAGAGTATAAATCCGGACGAGGCGGTCGCGTATGGCGCGGCGGTTCAAGCAGCAATCTTGACAGGTGAAGGTGATGAGAAAGTTCAAGATTTGCTTTTACTTGATGTTACTCCATTGAGTCTTGGACTTGAAACTGCTGGTGGTGTTATGACAACTTTGATACCAAGAAACACGACGATCCCCACGAAAAAAGAACAGATCTTTTCGACTTATTCGGATAGTCAACCAGGCGTACTAATCCAAGTTTATGAAGGCGAAAGAGCGAGAACAAGAGACAACAATCTTCTTGGGAAGTTTGAACTCTCCGGTATCCCTCCAGCCCCAAGAGGGGTTCCTCAGATCAACGTCACGTTCGATATAGACGCGAATGGAATACTAAACGTGACCGCGGAGGACAAGACGGCGGGGGTGAAGAACAAGATCACAATTACAAATGACAAAGGGAGATTGAGTAAAGATGAAATTGAGAGAATGGTAAGGGATGCTGAGAGGTATAAATCTGAGGATGAAGAAGTGAAAAAGAAAGTTGAAGCAAAGAATGGACTTGAGAATTATGCATATAACATGAGGAATACAATAAAAGATGAGAAAATTGCTAGTAAATTGAGTCAAGAGGACAAAGAAAAGATTGAACACAGTGTACAAGAAACTATTGAGTGGCTTGACAAGAACCAATTGGCTGAGGTTGATGAACTTGAAGACAAGTTGAAGGAACTTGAAGGGATATGTAATCCTATAATTGCAAGAATGTATCAAGGTGGTGGCGCGGATGGCGGTGGTGAAATGCCCGGTGGCGGCACCACCAGTACTGGGGCGGGTACGGGGCCCAAGATTGAAGAAGTTGATTAGATGTTGGTGGTGGTGGTTAAGTTTGTTGTAACTTTTTCGTTTGACGTTTGATCTTGTTTTTAGGTGTGTTAAGAATGCTTATATGTTTTTGTGTTTGGTCTTTGCAAGTTAGTTTTTAGTTTCTTGTAGTAATGAGTAATATGTTTATGTTTTGGGTTTGTAAGTTTTTATTTTTAGTTTCTTGTAATAGTATATGTTTGTATCTTGTATTAATTTTAGTTTGATGTTGTGTGTTGCCACTTTTCCTAAGTTTTTATGTTTGATCTTGTTTTTGGGTGTCTAACAAGTGGCTTCATGTATATAAATGTGTTTGGGAGTTGATTTTGTAAGTGTACTAAAAATAATATGTAATTTTTAGTTTTATTGTAGTAATAATATAGTGTTGTAAGCTGATCGATTCAAGTAAGTTCGATTAAGTTTAAAAACGTGCGGGCAGGTAATTATTAGCAAAAAATTTAGTTTAGAAACGTGCGAGCAGGTAATTATCAGAAAAATTTTTAGTTTTATTGTAGTATGTGTGTAATTTTGAGTTTCTTGTAAATTATGTTTATAAATAATTTTATAATTCTAAAATGATTAATTGAAATTATTATAATTTATCTTTGGCTGAGGAGATAACTATAACTTTTTTCTGCCTTTACTAGTTAGTCAAGTCTTACTATTTTTGTGTGAAGTATTCATATATTCGTATTTATTTTGAATCATTTGATGTGTATCTTGTTTTTTATTATTATATTTTTTTTGTTATCCGTCTTCAATAATATTATTTGCTGGTGAGGATTTATAAAATAATTTTTTTAAATGATACAAGTAAGAATAAAATTTGCTTGTATTTTATATTTATAAGATTATATTAATTATGTAATTGTTCTATAATATTTAATTTAGGGTATACGCGCAAACGTACATGTTGATATATTAATTATGTTAAAACATGTGAGTTATCATATTATCTTAAACAAGTTATTTAAAATTTATTGTGCATATGTAATAAAAAAACTAACATTATGTAGATTGTTGTTCTTATCATTTTACTTGTAATTTTTACTCAATTTGTATAACCATTCTTTTTTATCATAAGTTTTATTTTAGATGTTAATTATACAAAGAGTGAATTGTATAAGAGCCGCGTATTTTTTATCCTCTTCAGTCTCATTCATAGGATTTTACTGGATATGTTATTATTATTGTTATTGATATTATTTGTAATTTTGAGCATAAAAAAGTTTGTATATTGAAAATTAATGATACATACCATTAATAACATAGAAGTGACCATTGAAAGTATTATAACTTGTCGTTGACCAAAATAAATATACAATATCTTTATGTGATATAACTTTTTAATATATATCCATGTTACCTTAAGTTAGCTCAAGACGACTCCATATTCGAGGGGTCTCGAATCAGAGAGTACCAATTAATGATCGAAGTACTTACCATTTCACCATAACCTGTGTTGGTCTTGTATTCACTAGTTAATAAAAGACGTAATACATGAAAAAACACTCAAATTGAATTTCAACTGAACTTCGAATATGCGTATGTAAATGCCTTAATTCATTTGCACTATATGGGTTAAACACTTCAATCTATAAACAGCTCATTACCTCTAAATAAATTTATGTGTCAGTTATTGTCGATCGTCCATCGCATGTTTTAGTTGTTTAGTTATCAATTGAGAGGATGAATGTGCATACGCTCAAAGTTAGAATGTATAACTACCAACCAAGGCCAATGTAAATACCAAATGTGCTACTATTTTTTTTATTTCTTACAATAAATTTAATTATTTTCTATTTTTATACTTACCAAATATAGTGTCCTTGTAGTTAGGACATAACAAAAAATTTCTTTGGCCCAAAAAGCAAAACTTTGAACCATAGCCCAAGGGCAAAATAGTCAAAGGGGAATGTATTTCCTAAAAGGCACCAAAATAATTCCAAATATACTATGTAGAGAAAAACTTAAATACAAAAAAATACCCTCATACAAAACTCATAATCCCAAACCTATCCCCAAAAAGGGTTTCCTTCCCTTCTTTCTCCTCTTCCCCCTTCTCATAAACGGCCACACCTCTCTTCCCTTCATTCCTTCTCCTAGCAGAGAGAGGAAATACTCTCTCTCTCTAAAAAAAATTCTCCCTTTCTCTCTCTAAAAAGCTCACCCCTATATATACATACATATTTTCTATCTGGGTATTTTTCATTTTTTGTATTTGGGGTTTTCTAGATTTTGGTGTTTGAGAGGTTGGATTGTGTTTTTTTGTTTTTGGGTTCGAATTGATCGGACGGTGGAGAAATTGAGTTAAGGTATTATGCAGGCTGATCAGACGGTGTTAAGTTTGAGACCAGGTGGTGGTAACAGAGGTGGTGGAAGCAGAGTGCTTGGTCCTCGCTTTGAACCTTCCTCAATTAATTCAGATCTCCCATTGCTTCGTCCACATGGCGGTTCTTCATCTATTTCATCTTTTAAGGTGAAATTTTGACACCCCTTTTGTTCAGATCTGAGTATTTTGGTTTTATTTGGGTGTTTACCTTTGTATTGGGTGTTTCAAGCTGGTCTCGGTTTCTTTTTTGGTTAATTTTTGGATTTTTAATCTGTTATTGTTTTTTTGTAGCTGTGTTAAAAGTCTTATTGGCAGTTTTAGTTGTGTCTTTGGGCCTGTTTATTGGAAGAATGATTAAAAAATATTGGATTTTTTGGTATCTGTTATTGGTTTGTGTAGCTTTGGTTCATTGGTGATTTTAGTTGTGTTTTTTGTTCTATTTATTGAATATTGAATTATATGGTTAATCTTGGATTTTTGATATGTGTTATTGGTTTATGTAGCTTGTGATTAAGTCTAATTGCGAGTATTAGTTGTGTCTTTGGGTCTGTTTATTGGAAGAATGGTTAAAAAATATTGGATTTTTTGGTATCTGTTATTGGTTTGTGTAGCTTTTGTTTTGGTTTATTGCTAATGTTAGTTTTGTTTTTTGTTCTATTTATTTGGAAGAATGATCAACGATTGATTTTTTTGGGTTAATCTTGGATTTTGATATGTGTTATTGGTTTATGTAGCTTGTGTTAAGTCTCATTGCCAATGTTGGTTGTGTTGTTTGTTCTTTTTTGTGTTCTTTTTTTATTGTAAGAATGAGTAAGGATTGAGTTTTTTGGGGTTAGTTTTGGATTTTTGATATCTGTTATTGGTTTGTGTAGCTTAAGACTAAATTGCTAATGTTGATTGTGTCATTTGTTCTTATTTGGGTTCTTTTCATTGTAAGGAGGAGTCAAGATTAAGTTTTTTGGGGTTAATTTTGGATTTTTGATATCTATTAGTGGTTTGTGTAGCTTGTGTGTTAAGTCTTATTGCCTATGTTGCTCGGACTCTTCAAAAATGTCAATGGATGCGTGTCGGATTCTCCCAAAATAGTGTATTTTTGGAGAATCTGACACTGGTGCGGCATCGAAAGTGAAGAGTGCGTGCAACTTAGCTTATTGCCAATGTTGGTTGTGTCTGTTCTTATTTGGGTTCTTTTTATTGTAAGAATGAGTAAAGATTGATCTTTTTGGGGTTAATTTTGGATTTTTTGATATCTGTTATTGGTTTGTGTAGCATGTGTTAAGTTTTATTGCCAATGAATGTTGTGTTTCTTGTTCTTTTATGGGTCTGTTCATTGGAAGAATGATTAAAAATTGAGTTTTCCCATGTACAACTCTGTTGTGAAAATAGTATGCCTCCATTTCAATTTGTTTGACGTGGCATGGAGTTTAAGCAAAGAAGTCTTTTTAATGTTGTGTGGTCTTAAGCCAGGTATATTTCTTGTTGTCTGAAACATGCCATGGATATTTTTTATCCGTTTCTTGATGATAATGGTGTTTTCTGATATGTTGTTGGCTGGTACATGCTTATGATTCTCTCACCTTATATTGGGGAGAGTGTAATAGGTTATGTCTTTGTTCTGGAAATTAGTATAGTTTATAGGTCCAATGCAGTTCTTGGTTTTGTCTCCAAGTAAAATATTAGTTTTTAGGTTTATGGGGTTAATTTTTGCAGAGTAGGGGCTTATTGGTAGCATAGAAATGTCCATGCATCAGTATGTATTATTCTGCAGTTAGTTTTAGTTTTTACGTCCTAATTCTTGGCAGCTCACTTAAGGATGTGTTTCTGCTGTAAATATGGACGGAGAATAATTTGTAGGCTTTAGGTGGGCAACCAAGGAGTATTGAGTTGCCCATAAAGACCCTATTAACATTGAATTCCATTTAATTGTTACTTGTTAAAAGAAGTTCCGAGATGCTATTAACATTGAATTCCATTTAATTGTTACTTGTTAAAAGAAGTTCCGAGATGCTATGCTTTTCATATGAGCTCTTGTCATCAGTTGGTTGCACGTTTTTCTCTGATAAAATTGGCACCACTTGTAAGAGTAGTAAAAACTTCTTTAAATTGGATCTTAAAGTATCTTCTTGCTGATCAGCTCTCTCTACCTGGATGTTTTGCTTTCATTGCTGTAATTCAATTTTAAGAACTCCTTTATGATATGTGACTTGACTGTTCTTTTATATTTGTAGACTGGAGACTCACGTTTTGAGGGCCGTGAGCGTGTGAGGTATACTCGAGATCAGCTGCTGCAACTGAGGGAGGTAATGGTCAGATTTTTAAGTTTTGGCTGATGTTGTTATTGGGCTTTCACTTTATCTAGATAAATATGGAAAAACAAGAGTGTCCTGCCTGCTCTAATGTAGTGCATGTCAGTTGGTGTTTGGATTTTCCATTGACCACTAAGGAGAAGGAAAATAAGGGTCATGACTGCCCCTCCCCTTCCAAAAAATAAAAACTAGACATAAATAAATCAATTTAATATGATCATTTTATGATTTATGGCAACCTTAATTTGTTTCTCCTAATGGTTTTCATTGGGTTTGATTGTTTCTGTCTAGGTGGTTAGCATTTCTGATGATATCTATCTAATCAAACAAGAAGTTGAATCTGAACTGTTTGGTGAAGATGGCAGTCGAAGCCGTGCAGACTCCAATGTGAGTATATATTAAGATAGTTGTACTTACCATCTATGATTTTTGTGATGACAGGGACCCCAGCCACTCACAACATAACTGCCCTTGCACAAAGGAACAGATTTGAATGCTATACTTTCTAGTTATTTATCCAATAGAAAAAGCTACTCCTCTTTTTCTGTCATTTAAAAATGTTTTTTATTTGGTATTTTCAGTATGCATTTCTGGTGCCACAAGTCGTCTCATTTATGTTATCTTGCAGGTGCAGATCCAATCTCAGACTCGTTATTCTGAGCCAGACACCCGTGACTGGCGTAGCAAGTCATCACAATTTTCTTCCCCGGCAGATGACAGGTCATGGGATGCTCTACGAGAAAACAGAGAATTTGGTGGCCGGCAAGAACAGCTTAGCTCTCAGTTCGCAAGAACTCAAATATCTCCCAACCAAGGGGTAATTCTTAATCTAGTGCCTTTTGTATTATTTCCAGAATACATTCAGTATCTGTTGTAAGAAAACTCTGTTTGGAAGACAATCTGGCCTTTTTGCTACTACAAACTGATAAGACACCTTGTCAACACATTCTAAAGTCCCAACTGATAATGAGAGTTTAGAAATAAAGATAAGTTCTTTAGTTAATCATTATACAGTACCTTGCCAAAATTTAGTGGTGGATCTGGAACTTCACTTATTGTGCTATAGTGTTTCATTGCAAGTTACTATGTAATATAAAATTAAGTATTTGATCATTCAATTATGATGATAATTTTGAAAGGCAGCTGTTTTTATCGAAGGAGATGTCTATATTTCTTCGTGTGATTTATTTCCTTCCATATTTTCCCTCTTTAATAGCAAGGGCATTGTTGTTGTCATGATTTTGTAAGAATAATTTCATCTGCTATGTATTTTGATAGCTGCAACGGGATTGTTATGATTTTCAAAGGACACTTTCATCTGATATAAGCTGTCTTCAGTCCTTGATCTCAGTAACCTTTATTTTTATTTGTGAATCAGGGAGGACCTGCGCCCACACTAGTCAAAGCTGAGCTGCCATGGTCAGTTCGAAGAGGCAATCTTTCTGACAAAGATCGTGTCCTGAAGACTGTGAAGGGGTAATTTTTTCTGTGTAATTATATTTTGCATTTTGAACAATATATATGCATACTTGTCATTCATCTTCTCTCTCTGTCTTCTTGTCAATCTCTTGATTGCCCCTATTCGCTATGTCCTTGCCCTCTGTTGGTTATCTGGATATCTCTACCTATGCAATACAAAACTTCCATTTGATACCTTGTCACTTGCTCACATTAGACTACTACATGTGGCAATAGTTGAATGCATGGATTTTATCTAACTCGTTGATCCTAACTATTAATGATTACAGTATACTCAATAAGCTGACTCCAGAGAAGTTTGATCTCCTCAAAGGTCAACTGATAGATTCAGGGATAACAAGTGCAGACATCCTAAAGGTCTGTCTTCTCTTCTCTGGCATACCTCCTTTTCTAGTTGTGCTTTTGTTTACCTCAAACTTGTCCTTTGTTGTTACCTTGAAATTAACTGTGTTTTATCTTCACTTTCAGGGTGTTATTTCCTTGATATTTGACAAGGCTGTATTGGAACCAACATTTTGCCCAATGTATGCCCAACTTTGTTCTGATCTCAATGAAAAGTTGCCTCCATTTCCTTCTGATGAACCTGGTGGCAAGGCGATTACGTTCAAGCGCCTTTTATTGAATAACTGTCAGGAGGCATTTGAAGGTGCTCACAAACTGCGAGAGGAGGCTAGGCAAATGACAGCCCCTGAGCAGGAGTCAGAGCGCAAGGACAAAGAAAGGTTGATCAAATTGCGCACTCTTGGAAATATTAAGCTTATCGGAGAGCTTTTGAAGCAAAAGATGGTCCCTGAAAAGATTGTTCACCACATTGTTCAGGTTGGTAATTGTTTCCTTTTTTCTCAGGTCTTATTGTTCCAGCTGATTGCTGTCTTAAATGCATTTAACTGTGCCAATAAATGTCTTTACTGGTTTTGTCGACAGGAACTATTAGGACAAGATCCCAAAAGCTGTCCGGAAGAAGAGAATGTTGAAGCTATTTGTCAATTCTTCAACACCATTGGCAAGCAGCTTGATGAGAACCAAAAATCAAGGCGCATCAACGATGTGTACTTTATTCGGTTGAAGGAACTGTCAACAAACCCCCAGTTGGCTCCGCGGCTGCGGTTTATGATTCGTAATGTGCTGGATTTACGTTCTAATAGCTGGGTCCCTAGGCGGGAAGAGGTGAAACCTCATTCATTTTTTCTATCTTGGTTTTGTTACCTGTTCAATCCGTAGAATACTCTCATAAGATTTAATATTCTTTCCTTCTTGCATTCCTTCTTGCACAGGTGAAAGCCAAAACCATCACGGAGATTCACTCCGAAGCAGAAAAGACCTTGGGGTTGCGTCCCGGTGCCACTGCAAGCATGAGAAATTCTCGTGGTCTTCCAGCTCAGGGGAGTTTGAGTCCTGGTGGGTTCCCTATCAATCGGCCAGGCACTGGTGGTATGATGCCTGGAATGCCAGGAACTAGGAAGATGCCTGGTACGCCTGGGATGGATAATGACAACTGGGAAGTTCCTAGATCCCGGTCGATGCCCAGAGGTAATGGACCACTGGTGCAGCCTGGTGGACGGGGTCAGCAACCATTGGTTGGCAAGTCGCCCTCATTGAACCCAAGACTTCTGCCTCAGGGTAGTGGTGGTTACGTCACTGGCAGGCCTAGTGCCCTCTTGCAAGGTAGTGGTGCTCCTGCTCGGCCATCAGGTTATGGTTTTGGCATGGAGGCTGCATCACAGGTTCCTGGACCAGTTAGACCACCTCCAACAACTGTTGTTTCTCCAGTTGTAAAACCCCAGGCTCCTGGTGCAAGTTTGACATCTGATGAACTAAAGAGAAAAACAGCATCTCTTTTGGAGGAATATTTCAATGTTAGACTTCTGGAAGAAGCTTTGCAGTGTGTTGAGGAGCTCAAATCCCCAGCCTATCATCCTGAGGTTGTCAAAGAAGCAATATCCATTGGTCTAGACAAAAGCCCACCACGTGTTGAACCAGTTGCACAACTTCTCGAACACTTGTTTGTTAAGAAGGTTTTTACCGCCATGGACTTGGCCACTGGCTTCTTGAACTTTTCCTCTCTGCTGGATGACCTCGCCATGGATCTGCCGAAAGCACCAGTAAATTTTGGTCACATAATTGCTAGTCTAGTTTTGGCTGGAGCTTTCGACTTCAAGGTGGTCAATGAGATCCTGAAGAAGGTAACTGATGATCTATACCAGAAAGATGTATTCACAGCTACAATGGGATCTATTAGCTCTAGTCCTCGAGGCCAAGCAGTGTTGGATTCACAAGCACCTGATGTTGAGGCATGCAAAGCTCTCTTTCAATAAAAAGCTCGATCAACTCTTCGTGAAGATCAGTTTTCTATAACCTCAGTGGATGGGATGTACTCAAAACTCACTTTTCAGCATTTCTTGTTGATGTCCAAGGGGGAGTAAGAGCAACAAACCGCAGGAATGGTCGAGAGCAGGTTGATTTTGCGTGAGTTGTATTTTTTTTTTCTAAGGTGAAAGTAGTATGTTGAAAAAGAGATTTTGCCTTTTGAGGATGGTTAATTGTGTACTCCATATTTGCTCTAGGCAAAGAGGCCCTCATTTTGTATTTCATTAGTTATTTATTTATCTCCTCTCTTTCGACTTAATGGATTAAAAGTTTTGTCAAATCTGTTGAGTTCATACTGCAACTGCTTGAGCCTTTATATACCATTCTTGGAGGAAAATTTTGACACATTAAGTTTCTCTTCTGCTGCTGCTGTTACATTTTTGTGCATCTATAATTTGCCAAGCAGGTTTGATTCTTGAGACGAAGGTTTTTCAGAAACATCTAGTGGTAAGGCCTGCGTATATTTATCCTCTCCAGATCACACTTGTGGGATCATAGGGGGTATGTTATAATTTGCCAAGTATGAGTTGAGGGAACACTGGACATGTTATTTCTGCGTTTTGTATTTGTGGGATTATACTAGATATGCTTTAGTTTTCGATTTCGAACATCCTATTCATAAAGGTGTGAGGTGGGGGGTGGGGATGAGGTATAATTACTTTCTTTGGATTTTACTTATGGGATAAAACTGGATATGTTGTTTCTACGTTTTTCATTAGTCGAATTGTTGTTTGGATATGTTGTTTCTACGTTTTCCATTAGTCAAATTGTTGTTATCGCCAAAGATCCTAATCATAAAGGTGGGGGAAAGGTTTGTACTATTTATTTTAGATTTTATTTGTGAGATAACATTGAATATATTGTCGCTTCTGAAGATCCTATTTGTGAGGTTATATTGAATTTTATATGTTGTGATCCAAAAGAGTTTTGTGCTTCCATCTCTTCAGTAATATGCAAATTAACTAGTTATAGCTATGAGGTTTTATCGAAAATAATTTCTCTTACACTCCAAAGGTAAGGGTGGAGTGGTCTATGCACATTATCATCTAGGCATCACTTGTGAGATTTTACTTATTTTGTTGCTATAGTGGGTGATAGGTGTATTTTCAAACTGTTATTTTAGAACAAATGTGTTAGTTCTCGCTCAAAATTCCTTTGACATGAGTTTTAGGTGTGTTAGCTCATGCTCAAAATTTCATTGACACGAGTCTTTTATGTGTGTTAGCTCGTGATCAAAATTCCTTTAATGAGTAATTAGGTGTGTTACTTCATGCTCAAAATTCCTTTGACAGAAGTCTTTTAGTGTGTAGCTTACACTCAAAATTCCTTTTGGCACGAGTTTTTAAATGTATTAGCGCACGCTCAAAGTTCCTTCAATACAATCCTTGTTATCCTACATTCTGTTTGATGCACATTTTTGCATGTAACTTTGTAATTACTATTTATATCCTAAATAATATTGTTGTTTCATTTCACTTTTCCAGAGTCAAATTATAATAATATTAAGATGACAGATTAAATTTGAGTAAATAAATAAGCAAATAAAAAGAATATAGACCCACTTTTAAATTACTAGAAATTGCATACAAATTATGAAATACGTTCTATTAATCTATCGATTATTTGGATTTCATTAGTAATGAAGATTTCTTTCGAAAATGAAGATCTTTTTTCCTCTTGAAAATGAGGATGGTCAAGGATGACCTATGATGCGTCTTATCTAAAGGAAAAGCGCTTTTCTTATCGTCACGATATGATTGTTAGCAGTGGTGGAGCCACTCTTCGGCTAGGGGTTCATCTGAACCACCTTCAATGAAAAATTATACTATTTATACATAGTTAAAATTAATTTTTATCTTTCTACATATAGTATATACGAAACCTCCTTCAGCTAGTTCATGTGCTTGTTTTTTTATATTTTGAACTCCCTTAATTCAAATCCTAACTCTTTCATTGATTATTTGGGGTTTCGAATCTATCTTTTTTCTGATGACATCTATTCCAAGAATATTTTTGAGTCACTTTTCACACGAAAATCGAGTTTCGGACCATTATACAAACCATATCCATTTCGTATGAAAATAATACCAGTCATTCATTTTAAAATAACTTCAAATATATAATATTTATTTAATTTTTATGATATAATTTGAATTTTGATATTCAATTTTTTTTAAAAAAAACTGGCGGCTAACGTTTTATAAACAAGCTAACTCCGCCATTTACCGCAAGTGCTAGAGAAAAAGAGAAAATGGAGAATTTGAGAGAGCAACCGAAGAGCCAGTCCGATGAATCGCTAAAACTTGCGATCGCAATGGCGCTCGTCCGATCGAAGCTTCTCGACAAACCTCTGGCAGCACCGCCACCTCCGCCTTCTGCCGCGGCAGTGGCGGCTTTTTCTTCCTCCGCGCCTTCTTCTCATTCCGATGATGCTCTTAAATGGAAACGAAAAGTTCGACCGATTAAACTCTGATTCTTCGCTATTATTTTTGTTATTTCTAGAAGCTGAGTGGAGAAATTTCAGTTATTTAACTTCATTTTTCAGGCAAAAGAGCGTAAACAAGAGATTCTCAGACTCAAGGAGGACCTCAAAATAGCGGAAGGTTAGATTTCATGTTTTTGTAATATTTTAAACCAAACAAATTATTTTACTTATTTTTTTGTTGATTATACTGAAAATCTGACGATCGCTGCAATTTCCAGTTATCTATTGTAATGTGTTTGATTTCGATTGTCTATTTGCTATATTCCGAGCTAGAATTTTGTGACTTATTGTGTTTTCGTTTCAATTCAAAATTGCAGTGATAACTAGAGTTTCCTGAGGATCTTTTAGCTAAATGTTTGATTTCGATTTTGCATTTTTTGTTATCTGTATAAATTGATTCGTTTAGAACGGCTAATTTTGATTGTTTTTCTTTATTTTTTGAGTAAGATGGTTCACAGTATGACATATTTCCAAAAAGTGCATCATGCAAGTGTTATTTCTTTGATAAGTTGGGATTATTGAGCCATGAAAGAACTGGAGATTGTTGTGATCAACGGTTCAGTGATGTACTGCGGAGAAGATTTCTCAGACAAGGTTTGTTTTAAAGGAATTCGGCATATTTATTAATCTAAAGTTGTGAAACATTAGCTTGATTCATTGACTTGTACACTTCTCCAGTGAGGATTAAGGAGCGAAAGAGAAGACCAGATGATTCCTTACTTCATCGAATATCAGGTGAAAATCAGTTGTGGGTGCAATTTTGTGTTTACTTTCTGTGGTTAACTTGCAAAGTCACAGGATTTTTAAAAGTTATATTGCATGGAGATCTTATCATACCTCAGTCATGCTGTGATAAATCTCTTTTTTATGTGTGCCATAATTTGATCTCTGGAAACAGTAGATCCTGTTTGGCAAATTTTGCTGAACCTGAAATTTCTGCTATAGATGAGAAGTATGAATATTGTGTCTTTCCTCAAATGGCAGAACGTGATAATGAAAATAATGTTGAACAACTTAGCACTTCAGTTGATTTTCTATTGGAGCTTTGTGACACTATTTCTCCTCACAGTGTATGTAGTTTCAATTAACCCAGCTAGTAATGCATTGTCTTATGCTATGCATATGATTTTTGTGTCTCACCTCACTTGGCTTTTGTAACAAATGTGTTACAGTTGGAGGAAGGTAATTTTAAGAACTGGTGCCACCAAGCTGTTGACTTTATTCTTGGTAAGGAGACAGTATTTTCATTTCCTTTTCCTTCATGTATGCAATTTTTTCATGAGCAACATCTGGAAATCTCAAACTTGAATTCCTGATATGCTTTCAGTTTGATATGCCGATGATTAATTATTTCACAGATGTACTGCTATATTCTAATTTCAGTGTCGAGGATTGTGATAGAAGCTGAAATTAAGGGGTTAATAAGTGAATGTATTATCTGTTCTGAAACTTAAATGAGAAAAAAGACTGAATAGTGAAGCTTCATCTTAAGATTTGAGTTTTCAAGGAAAGATTTCTCTTTGAGAACCATCTTAATGGTCTGGACTGCCATTTTAAATGAAGCTTTCTAATTTTTATTCGAAAATGCAAAAGGTTCACAAGTTACCCTTCTTTATCAACCTTTCCAAGTACTGAACCATTTGACTGCATAGAATGCCTAAATTTCTGAGGTTTTATTTGTAATATTACAATAGCACCAGATGGGTTCATTACTCTCTAGTCTTCTTTCTTTAATGACTTCCAAATTCAGCAGTATTTGTATTTTACTACTTTAAAGGTACCCTGGCTACAATGTCACCAACAGAAAGGAACAGAGAACCTGTGGAAGGCATTATCAACAGTTTAATCATGCGTTTATTGAGAAGAATGTGCAGTGCCTTTCAAGGAGACGGTATTTATGTGATTTTTTAAAAATTCATACTACATTTTCAAAGACCATCTTCACCTCAGCAGATTGCGAAAGTATATCTTAATAATAATGTTAGAATCAGCATGTTCAATTAATTGTACAGATTTTGGTAGATTTTTACCAGTATATGCATATATATACAGAACTAAGAAATGGTTTCCGCATGATACTGAGAAAAGTTCTTTGGTTTGATACGTATTTAATGGAAACAAATCAGTTTTAACAATGGATGTTTGGTTTATTATACTCTGATCTTCTCATTTATGCAGCATTGCTGGATAACATTTGAGTTTAAGATGTTAATTTGATTTCAAAATTCTAAATAGTAGCAATAAAACGGTAATGCAGTGGGCAAATCATTAAACAAATTTGAATTCTTAAAATTTATTGTTGTATTAAAGATATTATTGGTAGAATAATGTAGAAGCTTTTGGACATTCCAAAATAAATATAGTATCCTAAATCTGGACAGAGGCAAGCAATATTTGTGATGAAACTACCTCTTACTGTAGAAAGACACCTTGGTAGTTTTTCCAGCAGAAACAAAAATATTGTTGTTTCCACATGACATAGATTATGTAAAATGCTTCTAATTGTTTTGGATGGATGCTGAATAAAATTTATGACTAAATTATTTATCCATGAAGGAACAAACTATTGTGACTGATTCTGAAAGCTTCATTGAATCTGATTCTTATTAGTTAAAAATAATATGCATCATATTGAATAGTTAAAAGCAAAGACCATTGAAATCAAAAGAGGACAGACCCTTGTGACCCTATTGTCACTGGACTGATTATTAGTTTAGTTGGATCATGAGCCTGAAGTTCAGAGCAATTTAATATGATTTTTGCTCTTGGACAGCAGCATGTTCATCATTAAATTCCTCAATGTGACTTATATTTCATTTTACATGGCTTCTTAACTCTTGATTCCATAATGATATGTTTCAGAATCCAATCACTTTGACACTGATGTTCAGTTCTATATTCAACATTTGATGCGTAAGGTCGGAAATGAGGCTTTTATCGGCCAGCGTCTAATATTTGCAATTTCTCAAAGAATTTCTGCAATGGCAGAAAGTTTGCTTTTCATGGATCCATTTGATAATGCCTTTCCAAGTATGCATAACTCTATGTACATGATGTAAGTCCACCAGCTTGTATAAAATTACTTGTCTTTGTCTGGCTTTCTTGTTCTTTTAAGCTTCTGTTTTGTAGTTCTTTCCAACTTTCTTATAATAGAGGGCTGCAGAAGGGGAAGAAAAGGGAGAAGGGGGCAGTGGGAGTTGAACCCATACATGTTGTGGGAGATTCCAACTGGTACCTCTAGGCTATAAGCCTCACTTCTTGTTTGTTAAATGCCGTCCTCCTTCAGTCATTGAAATTTGTTTCTTTGCTGGTGATAATAGATGTGCAATCAGAGACCTCAATAACAACATTTCACTATAACAATCATTTGTAACGTGGAACCAGTCTTTCATGTTATGTTATATTGTATGTTCTCTATAACAACATTTCACTGTAGTCTATAGCTGCTAAAAAGTATTGGAACTAATAATATTGTTATAATGAGGTTTGGCTGTCCATTATTTTGGCTTACGCTTGATGAAATTTCTTTTCCTCTACCTATGATAACATATTTCCCTTTCTGGTCATTGACATCTTTCCATATACTTTTTTTTTTAAAATTCTGTTTTTAGTTTAGAGGTTTGAGAACTCTGTAATTTTTTTTAATCTGTTTTGGACCACTAGTCCCTCCAGACTTCCTGATTTGAAGGTGTTTTTAAGCTGGAGTGTAATTTGGTCCTTTAAATTTGGAGTTCCTATGGGGAGTGTGACATTTACTTTGAGACATTGAGTTGGCTCTTTTGTTCTTTCTTTTTGTCAGTTAAGCTAACATAAAGTCTGAAATGGTTGTTTGTACGTGGTATTATCATTTTTTAATTCTAGTATCCTCTAGTGTAGTTGTCACTATTATATTTTGGGATCATCTTCATGATTTTATTATTTATTGTAAATGGTAGTTTTAGCAGCAGGATTATGTGGTGTGTTGTGCCCCTTTTTTTGTGTGTAAATAGTTATTCATTGGTTGAAACGCTGCAATGATTTAGTGATCAGAAGCTGCGCCTGCTTCAGATACAAAAAGTATATTATGGTGCCTGAATTGCTAGATTACTTAGTTAGCTTGGGTATGTTCATGTACCTGAAGGTTTATCATCGGAATTGGGTTTAAACATCATACTTGGAACCATAGCTTAAGCTTGCTATATTTCGGCCTGTAAGTGGCCGTGTGAAGAATGTGGCATACAGTTTACTGCCTAGTATTTGTTTTTTACTTCATCCACAATTTACTTCTTATTTCTTCATTTCTTTATGAATCTTCTTGAAACTATAGCCATTAAAAGGAGACTAAAATTGTCTAATATACGTTCTCAAATGCAGGATTCAGCTTGTTGAATTTCTGGTTTCTGATCATTTGTTAACCTGGTCAAAAGCTGGAGATTTCGACATAAGTGAGCTTCTTCTAATCACTTGGATACCTAACATGTTTTCTCTTTTTGTAACCTTCTGTCGGGTCTGAGGAGTTCTGCCTCCGTCTGAGGGAAATTACTGCATGTCATATATATTCCCACGAGGGTAGCAGGCTCTATAAATGACCTACCTGGTGAAGAATCTTTTCATACTGTGAATGACAGAAATGGACTCCTGACATAACAATACATTTTATTTACTCTGTAGGGCTTTTTGAAGAATGGGTTGTATCAATTCTCCACGGAAGAAAAACATTAGAGCTATTAGAGAACATGAATTCTCTTTATGTACTGTACATAGATCGTGTAATCGGAGTTGTGGCCAAGCAAGTGGGACAGTTGTCATTTCTGCAAAAGCTAAGCTCACAGATTTTTGAAAGCTTGTTGAGCTAAGCACTGACCTGCAGCTTTTCCCTTGTGAACTGTAAGTAACTTGCTTAAAATTCAAGAGTGCTTGACACAAATGCTTTTTACTTAAAATTCAAGAGTGCTTTGTTAATTAATTCCCAGAGGATCAAAGATTAAAGTTCTTTTAAGTGAAAGATGCTCTTTAAATGTGAAAAGATGAAACAGCATGTCAATGGTGAAATCCACCTATTGGATAAAATCTACATGACATTAGCACACCATCATGTGCCGAAAGTTAGAACAAAATCCTACATCTTTTTATGCTGAACCTGATTCCAGGTTGAAAGTTCCACCAGATTGTCGCTTAAGCAAATCTTTGATTTCCTGTGGCATCACTATTTTTCATATTCCTTGATGTCGTAATTGACATCTTGCATAAATGAGGTTGTTGGACGGTTTGAACTTTGGTTCTTTGTAGTTTAATCTAGATATGTTCTTTTTTCATTTATTTACTTTTCTATGTGAAATCGGGGTTGGAAATCTGAACCAGATTAGTTACTTATAAACGAAGAATTCCTATTCTAGTGCTACCTATTGCCTTTCCCAACTTTAGAGTTGTCCCATGTCCCCACCTTGTTCAACTTTCAAACTACATTTTGAAGGGTGATTACTCAGCCATTAAAACTTTCTCCTCCTTTTATGACAGATTACTAGTACCAAAAGTTCATTATTTTTGAAAGATGCAAAAAAGATGTATTGTATTGGATACTCTTCTGCTTTTTGCAAGATATATAGCGTCCTTCCCGCCTTCCATCTAACCAAACTTGCTCCTAGCTACTACATTTTACGTCAGCTCTCTTTCTAATTCTTGCGTAGTAGACATGATTCAAGCCAAAACTTTACTGGTTCTCTCGTTATTAGCAACTCTTGTATTGTCCCAATACTGCAAAACCACAGCTTCTACTGACATTCTACCATCCACTTCCAAGCCTCCAACTCCAAGCCAAATTCCGCCACTGGAGGATGGGAAAATATGTTGCCCTAAAACTCAAGATATTAACGTCCAGATTAAAAGGAGATCACGAATCGTTCCCGTGACTCCAAGTATGGGTACTCGTTCAAGATCAAGATCATCATCAGCTATAGGAAAACAAATATCTTCACCTCTGTTTTATCTCCTTTTATTCAGTTTCTTCTTGCTCTAGTATGCTAGAGCAGAAATATGGTGAAGCCTACTTGCTTGAAGACTCAATAAAAGGAAAAATAACTCACATTAGGACTATATAATGTTGAGTTCTTGCTAGTTTATCTTTTAGATTTTCTAATAGTGTATCTTAGGCCTTGAGCTTGAATGGATTTGCTTAGCTATCCTTCTTTTTGCTTTAGGATAAAGTGGCTTTATATTCAAAAGGCATCGATGGAGCTGTTGCTTTTGACGTGTAAGTTGTAATACATGTTACAACTTCTTTCATTAGCAAATGGTATTATAAGATGCTTCCCTTGCATGCAAATGTGCTATTAGTTAATAGTGTAGCTGCATTAGAATAAAAAATATGATTTGGGACTATCTACTTTTGATGGAAATGATCTTATATATTGGAACTGTCTTTCTACGGAAATGATCTTTTATTATCGTTTGCAAATTGGATAGAAGAAAACTAACAGGATTCTTAGGAGCAAAAATGAAAATCTCTAGTAAGAACATAAAGTAAAACGAGTTGCCTACAAAATCAAATCTCCCTAGTTTTGGCACACAATAATTTGAGGAAATAACATTTGTAACCCAAAAAGAGAAGTTATTTACAAGACTTCTTTTTTACTTTCATACTCTTGTTTTTAACTATTCTTATGCATAGAGTATATAAATACTCTGACGGTATCAACAAGAAATAGACAATGCTTTTAGTGTAACTATTTAATACTATCAAAGTATATATATACTTTGATGGTAATAATGAGGAAGAAATAGTGGTTTTAGTGAAAACACTACTTTGTTACTCTTGATATTATTCAAGCATATAAACTTTGATGGCATCAAAGAGGAATATGCTGTGACTTCAATGAAAAGTCTACTCAATTACGACTTAATACCTTAGAGTATATAAATACCATAAAAGTTTAGAGTTTAATAAATAAGATTGTGATTTTAATAATAAGTTTGCGATTTTAATAATTTTTTCTTTAAAAAGAGTAATCCTATATTATGATATCAAATATCACAGAGGATTAAACTTAGTTTTGTATGTATGGTATCAATATACCGATGGAGTATCACATAGTAGCGATGTTGATGTTATGGCGGCATCTAGGGGTGTTCATGGTTCGATTTAGATTGGTTACCATAACCAAACCAATTTAGTCGGTTTTTAAATTTCTATAACCAAACCAAATGAAAAACATAGGTTATTGATGGTTTGGATCGATTTGGTTTATTTTTTTTATTAGTTTTCAATTTGATAGTAATAAGTTTATTGAGGGCATATACATCTCGAGAGATACAAACATTTAGTACATGAATAATTCACAGAAAATTATTGTGGATTCAAGTAAACAATAGTAATTGAGTTGTTATATGAACAAAGTGGTTTAGTTAGGCAATACTAAAGTCATTATATACCAAATATCGAATATTTATAGGAAAAAAACTCAAGCTCATACACGAAACGAAACCATGAACAACCCTAGCGGCATCATACACACAAAAAAGGAGAAAATGAGGCAAGCGAATAAATAAGTTTGGTTGAGATCTATTTTTGATAAATAATTTCATAATTGAATCTATTTCATGTAATTTCCCAAATGATTTTCTTCTTTGGCCCACGTTTTGAGATCTACAAGCCAGCGAGGAAAAGGCGAAAAGAATTGGGAATCAAAAGTTTATACTCAATATTCTATTAATTGATGTTTAAAACAAGTAAGGAGTTCGAGCATAGGTAGTAGTCATTTCTAGTCTAGTCTAATAAAAGGAAGGATCATAAGAATCACAATATCAATTTGTCATAACCTTTTTTTTAATAATGTTTTTGATTATATAGGTTGATACCAAAAGAATACACAAATTTGCTGTTATTCTTAGGAAAAATTTCTAGAAAATATTATTTAAGACCATTTATTTTTTAATACTCTAATGAATTATATAAATACATTGGTAACTTGTTGACTTGAAAACCCCACAATAACATGTGTGTAATTTTCTTAATTATTGTGGTTTTTAGGGTTTGCATTTTGAAAAACTCAACCCATATTCTTTTAAGAGTACATATTATGAGTTTTAAATATAGTTTGTTATAATTACTAATATTAACAAAGTAATTACGTGTTATAACAATATTCAGTTAATTTTAAAAGATTATTTTTTATTGTAAATAATTAAATTAATTGCCATATGTGTATATTAGGTAATTATTATGTATTAGGAGTATTAGGAGATTATTTTAGGT
>JAOTQR010000097.1:771189-782315 GCA_025774065.1 Solanum ossicruentum | reverse complement strand
GTAATATTTTAGTTAATATGTTAAGTTGCCTTAATTAGATTAATTAACTGTGTATATATACACAATTATTGTACAATTTGAATATATGAAAAAAGGAGAACTTTCCCAAAAATCCTTAATTCTTCTTCCTTGGTTCTGCGCAGCCGAGAACAATTTCATTTTTATATTAAATAAAATACAAAATAGTTATGATAAGAAAGAGAAAAAAATGGCTATTACTCAATTTTAGGAATTTTTATTTTCTTTTCCTTTTTCGAATGTGACTTTGTGCATTCCTATTTCTCACATCTTTTTCTCTTCTTCTCTTTCACATACATCTCTCTCTCTGTCTCTCTCTCTCTCTCTCTCTCTCTCTCTCTCTCTCTCTCTCTCTCTCTCTCTCATTACATCAAACTTGAACAAAAAAAAAAACTCCATTGTTGAGTTCATGAACGTCATTCTCTTCTTAATTGTTTCTGCATTCTTTTTGCAAAATAATGAACAAAAATCAAAAGACTTCATCTACACCAAGAAAGAGTACTAGGCTCAATTGTCAGGAAGTGCATGTTGATATAAATCCATCAACTTTTAACATCCTAACACAAATATCGGTGAAGAACATTGCATATCAAGACAAGAAAAATCAAATTCCTGACAAGAAAAATGAAAATGTCAAGAAGAGAGGTTCAATTTCATCTGTTCAGAATGGGCAGAAAAGAAAGGAGAAAAGTGCAGATTCTTATTCTACAGAGCATCCCGATCTAGCTGTTGCATCTGATTCGAATTCGAATTTTGTACAATCCAATGTTTCATAAAAAGCAAATACTATTTTCAAAGGAGTGTCCTCGAAATTTGCAAATAAAAAAGCTAGTGGAACATTTAAAGAAGATTCAAGAATTTCAAAGCAACGGAAGGTCAAATCGGATGTTAAGGTATCTTTTATGGCATTATTTAACTGTGCATGTGAATATCTTGGAACTAATGTTTATTTTGTTTGAATACAATGGTAAACTGATTTTTATACTAATTTAAAATATAAAATTAGATGCTAAGTGACTTTATTTATGTTAGTATAGGTACAATATTAAGATATTTTTGATATACAAATTTATATATTTTTGTGTATATACATTTAAAATTTTTATTGGAATAAAATACACACTGGTGCAATAATAACAGTATGAGTTGATGTTGTTGATTTTTGTTTTTGTGTAAAATTGGTATAAATCTAGACTGTTTGACTTGATAATGATATATTTTATTTGAATGCATTTTATACAAAGTTGATTATAGGTGCTAGTAACTCTCTCCACTTGGAGTACATGATATCCAGCTGCTGTTACCAAGCTCCAGGTTGATTCGGAGCTTTGTGTGTCTAGAGCTTATATTTTTGTATTATATAGTTAGTCGAGGCGGGGCCTTTTCCGACACTTATCAGATACTTTTGCTTATCTAGAGACTTTGTAGACTATGTAAATTAAAGTGTGATCGTGCCTCGTACTTTAGACAACGTGGCCCCAACGGCCTAGTCATATGCCTTTCCTTTTGACTTGTTATTACTGTTTACTTTCTTAAAAGCATGTTGAGTGTAGAAATCCCTTATAATATGCATAGAAAGTGCATGGATATAAGTTGGTTCTCCCGAACCTTATCGGCAACGGGTGCCAGTCTGCCTTAACAGGACTTTGGGCGTGACAAGGAGTCACTTAATAAGAATTAGAAAATATTCTTTTGTTTTTTATCTTCCTTATCCCATAATTTTATTTGGTGGATGACTTTCGATCAATTTTTCTGCTAATCTTTTACAGAATTATCTGTAATGATTTGAGGAAGATTTTCAATAGCCTTGGCTTGATCCACACTGTATCTTTTTTAGCATTTAGGGGCCATCACGTACGAATTAGGTGTTTTTGTTGATTTTTCGTGTGTATTAGCTTTAGTTGTATGGCTTTCAGATAATTTTTCTGTGAACCTTTAAAAAATTATTCGTATCGACTTGAGCAAGAATTTCAATAGCCTCAACTTGATTTGCACTATATTTTTATGATTTAAGGGTCACCGGTAGGAATTAGACGATTTTCTATGTTTTTCATGTGTGTTAGCCTACGAACTTTTTGGTGGTATGACTTTCGATCAATTTTTCTTTGAAAGCTTTACAGAAATCATCCGTAAAGACTTAAGGAAGAATTTCAATAGCTTCAGCCTTGCTTTGTGCTACATTTTTAGCATTTAGACGTCACTTAATAAAATTTAGATGATTTTTCTATTTTTCATGTGTGTTAGCCCATGAACTTTTTGTTGATATGAATTCTGATCAATTTTTATCTGGAAACTTTATAGAAATCACCCGTAATGACTTAAGGAAGAATTCCAATAGCTTTAGCCTTGATTTGTGCTGCATTTTTTAGCATTTAGATGCTACTTAATAGAAATTAGACGATTTTTTCTATTTTTCATGTGTGTTAGCCGATGAACTTTTTGGTGGTATGATTTTCTATCAATTTTTCTTTGAAAGCTTTACAAAAATCATCCGTAATGACTTAAGGAAGAATTTCAATAGCTTCAGCCTTGATTTGTGCTACGTTTTTATCATTTAGACGTCACTTAATAAAATTTAGATAATTTTTCTATTTTTCATGTGTGTTAGCCCATGAACTTTTTGTTGGCATGACTTATGATCAATTTTTCTCTGAAAACTTTACAGAAATCATTCGTAATGACTTAAGCATCTCGACTTCGCTTAACATAAATTAGATAATTTTTTCTATTTTTCATATGTGTTAGCCCATGAATTTTTTAATGATATGACTTTCGGTCAACTTTTTCTCTAACCTTTAGAGAACCACTCGAAAAAAATCTAGAGAAGAATTTTAATAGTCTTGAAATGATTTCCGTTGCATTTGTTAGCATCTTGGGGTCACTCTATAGGAATTAAGTGATTTTTTCAATATCTCATGTGTGTTAATCTATACATTTTTTTTAGTGGTATGACTTCTATTCAATTTTTCTGCAAAATCTTCGCAAAACTGTCCATAACAATCTGGGAAGACTTACAATAGCCTCAACTTGATTTGCGCTGCATTTTTTAGTATGTAGGGGATCACTCAATAGGATTTAAGCATTTATTTTCTATTTTTTATGTGTTTGTTAGTTCATTAACTTTTTGTGGTATGTCTTCTGATTAATTTTTTTGTAAAACCTTTACAAAACCGTTCATAATATGAACTTTGGGAAGAATTTCATTAACCTCGGCCTGATTGAGTTGTATTTTTTAGCATTAGTTCCATTCAATGAGCATTAAATTTTTTTTTTTGGCATAATAAACTAGTTCTGACTTATGATTTTTTTTAATCCATGAGGTAAGCGGAGGTCAGAAGTTCAAAAAAATCCATTTTTGAGATAATTGTGTGTATTTTTCTACTTATAAGATAGGTGGACATAAAAAGTTTGTTTTTATAGTGAGATATTCGAATGCAAATTTATAAAAAATTGAAATATTGGGTCTTACTCCAATCCCAAAAGATAGAATTGGACCCTTGGGCTGGGTGGAATATAGTAGCACGATGTCGTGTTTGTTTGGCATAAATTATATACCACATGCTTCGTTATTTGTAACTTTGAGAATATGATTATCTGATATGATTTGTGAGTAATTCTTCGTGCCAACTAAGTTTAATTTAACATGAATCATATGAGTATGTCCATAATTGCAGGTGTGCTTTACTCTAGAATTTTAATTACTCTTTTTCTTTCCTATTTGATTTGGCTCGATCATTCTCGGATGGAGCCAAAGATTTACTATTTTTTGACTTTGGGGTATGATGGAATAAAGTAAAATGATTTTTTAAACTGTCTGCGCTTCTTTCAATTGTGAAGTAGCAGTTAGTCAATGCAACTTTTGACGCTCATCATGGGTCATCCGAAAATAATCGCGCTATGTTTTTAAACATAGAGGTCAGGCTGCGTACATCCGACCCCCTTACTACAATTCTACTTTTTCTTAAGGAAATCTTTCACACTTCTCCACAAGTCATTGCTCACCATTGTTAAAGATACACCAAACCAAGTGATACAAGAAATAATTTATTCTCCAAAAATTCCTTTTGAAATATGAGCATACAAAACATATAAAGCAAAAGCATTTACTTTGAAATATGACAAAATTTAGCAAAATTAGTGCATAAGATGATTCCATTATTAAAGTCTCCTTTTTCTATAAGATTGTTTGGAATCAATTCCTTCCTTTTCATGACCTTCTCTATTGGAAATCAATCTTTATTCTAAGAATTAAATAAACTTCTTTTTTTAAAATTAATTAAAGAAAAACTTTAATACATAATCACATACTTTTTATGTGACATTATTTTCTGTATTCAGAAACAATTTAATTTTAATCTTTTTATTTGCAATAAACGATCTAATCTTAGAATCACCACACAAATAAGTTCTAAAAGTCTTTTCTTTTTATTTGCACTTAGCGAGATAACGTTAAAATCATTGCACAAATATCATGACATGTTTATGAACATAAGTTCCAAACAACAACATACCAGTGATATTCCACAAGTGGGGTCTGGGGAGGGTAGATTGTAGGCAGACTTTACCACTAGCTCATAGAAGTAGAGAGACTATTTCCTAAAACCCTCAGTTCAAAATCCAAAAGCAGAAAGACTAGATATGATAAAAATCTTTTTTTTTCTCCTTAATTTTTCATATTTAGTCAAACAAATATATATATTATTTTTCAATTTTAGTCAAACAAATTTATATGAGCTATATATCATAATTCCTTTCATATCTTGTAATTTTTTAATTCTTTGCTTGATTTAACAAGCTTTATGACTAAGCAATTTGATTTGTAAATGAGAATAAGATTCTAACAAAAAAGAATCCATATATTATGTTCTTAGTTCCACCGCACATGTGTATTATTGGTTAGGCTTCTTCTTGTTAGCATTTTTATTCCTTTCAACTACCTAAATTTCAATTCAAAGTCCCAAATTGTAATTTCATCAGCTAGCTCTAGAGAGGATAGCGTGTACATAAATTTTACTTATACATCATGGAGATAAACAGGTTATTTCCGAAAGAACCCCCTCAAGTAATATATATCTAAGTAGTTTTAAAGAAAAAATAAGTTACAAGAGTGTGTAAAGCAGGCATAACAAATAATAGTAAAATCATTACCTAGCATACGAAAAAAGAAATATTAACAACAACAAAATAATATGATAACAAAAGAAAACATACACACAAAAAATACGAATACGGCTCATCAAATTAACTATCACATTGGTTGCATTTAAACTTTTTTCCTTGGATTTTCACCGATTTGATACTTCTATTGGGGTTTGACTAAATTCAATTGCGCATCGAAAAGTCTTATACTGAAAATAAAGAGCCCCCTAACAAAGGGTCTACATATTCAAAAATCGTAAAGAACACCTCTAATTAAAGATGATAGAACACTTATCGCTCTATCACAACTCTGATCGTTAGATAAATTCTTTGCCATTGTTTAAAGATTCTTTAGACATGTGAATACAATTTATTATAAATAGCCCTTAAAGTACTTCCCTAACTCTTAGGTAGAACTAATTTCACAACAATAAACACCATGAAAATTCTTGTATTATTTTCATGGCTTTGCCTCATTATATTCTTGAAATCTTTGCCATACTCATCTTCATCTTGCACCTTCATCCCAAAATCCACAAATAATGAACTCATCTTGCACAATGAAAACAAGGAAAAGGGTAAGTTTTTTTGTCTTCAATTCTCATCTCTTTATCTTTTCGAGTTAACTTCTATGCACCGTCAGTATATCACATATTGACACAACTAGGTCATCTTATTAAAACAAAGAGAAAAGACATGAAAACCTCCTCAAACTTAGAAGCGAAACTTACTTTAGCACTATAGGGACGTTCATATACCCCTTCCCCCTTAAAATTGGCTCTTGTAGTATAGGTGCTAAAATAACATATAACAAGTGATACATAACCTACTGAAAATATACAATGACAACATATCCAGTGAAAATCTCATAAGTGAGGTCTGGGGAGGGAAAAATGCACGCAGACCTTACCATTATCTCATAGGGATAGAGAGGCTGTTTCCGAAAGACTCTCATCTCAAAAAATGACCCCCCAAAATAAAAAATACTAGATATGTATATAACTTAAATCTTTTATTTGAAATTGTGTGCAGTTGCAAATGATATATTGCTGGACTCAACAAGTACAAACAGCAACAAGGATGAACATAAAGATGTGCACAAAATTGTTCATCAAAGAAAAGGGGCTTATGGTGGACCAGACCTTCTTAGAAAAGCACCTAACAAAAATAAAGCCAATAATTACAAATTTGAAAGGCCAATTTTAGTATGTTCATTGTTGTGTTTTCTTCTAGTAGCCTTTACTCCCTAAGTTTTAGAATTAATAGTTTGTGATGAGCTACAAAACTATCGCAAACAAACTCTCTATTTAAGGGTGCGTATGTAATACTCTTCTTAGATCCTACTTATATAATTTTGTGGAGCATGTAGTTGTTGAAAAATGATGGGCTTCTCTCTTGTTATTTTATATTTTTGAGACGAGAGTCTTCCAGAAATAGCCTTTCTATCTCTAAGGAGATAATGATAAAGTTTGCATACATTTTTATTGTTTTCAGATCCCGCTTATAAAACTCCACTGGATATATTATGTTGTTGTTATTTTATATTCTTACTTATAATCAAATAGAATTTCTCTCCACCAAAAATGGTATTTAAACATCGAATTTGTGGACATGCATTTCATTTAAAAAAAATATATTGATTTTTATTTCTTTATTATGTATCATTTTGTATCATAATGCTCGGATAAATTGCATTGTTTATTAAATCGCCTAATAAAAATTTTCTTATTTTATTGTAGTTTATTGTACAATAATTGATAAGTTAAAATATTTATTAGATTTATTAGCAGTTTTGAAGGACTCCTAATTAAATTTAATTTATATGTACCACATATTTAAAATTGATTCAAATCGAACCTTTGTAAATTTGAAATTTAATTTCT
Organism: Solanum ossicruentum; assembly: GCA_025774065.1. Taxonomy (NCBI): domain Eukaryota; kingdom Viridiplantae; phylum Streptophyta; class Magnoliopsida; order Solanales; family Solanaceae; genus Solanum; species Solanum ossicruentum. The sequence goes on along the minus strand of JAOTQR010000097.1, from coordinate 775,275 downwards.
TTGCATAGTTCAAGATTAGACAACTCAAGAAATTGGTACAAGTACTACAAATGAATAAAGATATATAAATTATTGAAAAGTACTTAAATTATTAAAGGTGATGTAAAAGTTCTATATCAAGCTTCAATTTATATTTATAATGTATATTCATAAGAAAATATAGCCACCAACCAATAAGACCGTGCTTTTGAATAGGAAATACACATTTCGGCAATTTTCTATGGGTGTTAACTCACGGATTCTGGTGCTGCACAGGGTTTGGGCGCAAGATTCCCAAAAACTCATACGAGTGGGTCGCCAACGAGCCCGGCAAGTTGCTCAGGTGGCCCGGCTGCGTTGGCGGAGGCCTGGTAGGATTATATAGGCCGATAAACAGGAAATAGGAGATTTCAACAGTTTTCTGTAGGTGTTAGCCCACGGATTCTGGCGCTGCACTGGGTTCCGATGCAAGATTCCCAAAAAATCATACGAGTGGGTCGACAACAAGCCCGACAAGCGGCGCAAGTGGCCCGCAGCATTAGCTGTGGCCTGGTAGGATTTTATGGTCTAAGGAAAGCGAAACAGGCAATTTCAGCCTTTTTACGTGGCTGTTAGCCCACGGATTCTGGTGCTGGCTGGAGATCCGGGCAAAGATTCCTGAAAAATCATACGGGTGAGTTGGGAATGAGCCCCGCAAGCAGCCCAGGTGGCTCGGCTGCGTTGGCTGGGGCCTGGTAGGATTTTATGGCCCAAGGAAGTTGAAATAGGTTCGGCCATTTCCTGTGGGTATTTGCCCACGGATTCTAGAGCTGCCTGGGGTTCCAGGCAAAGATTCCTGAAAAATCATATGGGTGGGTAAGCAATGAGCCTAGAAAGCAACCCAAGTGGGCTGACGGTGTTGGCTGGGGCCTGGTAGAATTTTATGGCCAAGGCGATTTCGGTCATTTTCCGTAGGTGTTAGCCCACGGATGTTGGCGCTGCCTGGGGTTCCGGGCAAAGATTCCCAAAATATCATACAGGTGGGTCGGCAACCAGCCTAGCAAGCGGCCCAGGTGGTTCTGCGACGTTGGCTGGGGCATAGTAGGATTTTACGGTCCAAGAAAGGCGAAATAAGCGATTTCAGCCATTTTTCGTGGGTGTTAGCCCACGGATTCTGGCGCTGCCTGGGGTTTTGGGAAACAATTCCTGAAAAATCATACGGGTGGGTCGGCAATGAGCCCGACAAATGGCCCAGGTGGCTCGGCGGCGTTGGCTGGGCCTGGTAGGATTTTATGTCCTAAGGAAGGCGAAACAGGTGATTTCAGCTAACGCCCACGGATTCTGGCGCTGCCTGGGGTTTCGGGCAAAGATTCTCGAAAAATCATACGGGTGGGTCAGCAATGAGCCTGACAGGTGGCCCTGGTGGCCCGACAGCGTTGGCTGGGGCTTGGTAGGAATTTATGGCCCAAGAAAGGCGAAACAAGCGATTTCGACTATTTTTCGTGGGTTAACGCCCATGGATTCTGGCGCTGCTTGGGGGTTCCGGGCAAAGATTCCTAAAAAATCATACGGGTGGATCGGCAACGAGCCCTGCAAGCGACCCAAGTGACCCGGCGGTGTTGGTTGGGGCCTGGTAGGATTTTATGGCCTAAGGAAGGCAAAACAGGCGATTTCGACCATTTTCCGTAGGTGTTAGCCCACGGATTCTGGCGCTTCTTAGGGTTCCGGGCAAAGATTCCTGAAAAATCATACGAGTGGGTCGACAACGAGCTCGAAAAGAGATCCAAGTGGCTCGACGACATTGGCTGGGCCCTAGTAGGATTTTATGGCCCAAAGCAATTTCGACCATTTTCTGTGGGTGTTAGCCCATGGATTCTGGCGCTGCCTAGGGTTCCGGGCAAGATTTCCAAAAAATCATACTGTTGGGTCAACAACAACCCTGGCAAGCAGCCCAGGTGGCTCGACGACATTGGCTGGGGCCTGATAGGATTTTATGGCCCAAGGAAGGCGATACAAGCGATTTCGACCATTTTTCGTGGGTGTTAGCCTAGGAATTCTGCCACTGCCTGGGGTACCGGGCAAAGATTCCTAAAAAATCATATGGGTGGGTCGACAACGATCCAGGCAAGCGGACCAGGTGGCCCGGTGGCGTTGGCTGGGGCCTAATAGGATTTTATGCCTAAAGAAGATGAAACAGGCGATTTCGGCCATTTTCTGTGGGTGTTAGCCCATAGATTCTAGCACTGGCTGGGGTTTCGAGAAAAGATTCCTGAATAATAATACGGTTGGATCGGCAACGAGCCCAACAAGCGACCCTGGTGGCCCAGCGACATTGGCTGGGGCCTAGTAGGATTTTATGGTCCAAGGAAGGAAAAATCGGCGATTTTATGACCCACGGGTTGCGGTATTGTTAGGGGCTGCAACGCAAATTTTCCAAAGAATAATACTAGTAGGTCTGTAACGAGCCTTTAAAAAGTCCCATGTGGTCCGGTGGTGCCGGAGGACGCCTAGTAGGATTTTTTAGGCTCCGAACTAGGAAATAAGCAATTTTGGTAGTTTTTCATGGGTGTTAGCCCATGAATTCTAGGGATTTCGGGGCTCTAGGCCTAATTTTCCCAAAAAATCATACCAACTCATACGTAACGAGCCCATCAAGAGTTCAGTAACCCCATTGGCGTCGTGAGACCTGGTAGCATTTTATGAGCTCCCAACAGGAAACAAGCTAAATTAAAAGGGATGGGAATTTTAGTGATTCCACAAATTCTTGCATTTGATTGTCTGTTTTCATCGCAAGTATGTAAGGCTAAACAAAAGTATGAACCTTGTTCCTTCATGTACCTCATGATTATGATAGGATGAATTGTGATGGAATTGAAGTCCATATGTTGTGTTTTCTTGAAAACTTCTTTTATATTTAACAAATTATACTTATATTGTAAAATTGATGATTTCTATGAACTTGATTCTTGAAAAAATGATTTACGCCTTTGATTTTATAAATTTATTTTGAACTATGATTAATGACTATGTAAAAGGATTGAGTCCAGAGCCTTGAACTTGTGAATGCTTGATTGTTCTTGAGATGTGAACATGATGACAACCTGTTGAACTTGATGATTAAATATAATCTTCATAATTGAACCCAAATGATTGAACCTAGCTGAATGTGGTCATAAATGTGAGTCTAAATTACTCTTGAAAGATGTGATTGAAAATTGATTGGATGATTGATAGGTTGAAAGGCTTGATTGTAATGAATTGATAAACTGCTAAGAGTCCATATGAGACGTATTGATTGATTAGATTGGATTTGATTGTTTTATGAGCACTGAGTCTTAAGAGGAGTATCGATCACCGAATTAAGTGAGAGTAAGTCTAACTCGAACTCAATAACTACGTCACCAAACATAAGTAAGAATTCAACCATAAACATATGAATTCCTTATTATTTTTCCTTCCAGGGACTTGATTGATTGTTTGGATCCATGATTGGTTTATTCGTTCTTTACCCTACTAAGTATTGAAAGGTTGTGGCAACGTCAACGATATAGTTAGATAATCACTGACTTATAAATGATTATTGTCATAAGAGAAACTCCAATATAGGTCTTGATAGTACTTTGATTGGATTGGATCAGATTGGATATGATTAGTGTTCTCTATTTAAATTGTGTCCTTACTTTAGACTTTTGACATCCTGATTGAGTTTCTTACTTCTTAACTTGAATATATGAGTTGATGTTATTCTACCTTGATGCTTGTTTTATTCTGTCATTTTACATACTCATATATTTCACGTATTGACATTCATTTAGGCCTACATTATTTAATGATGCAGAGGCAGGTACTAGGGGTGATCACTAGGTGCATCATTGATGACCTATTCACATTTAGCTGCTTGGTGAGACATCCTTTCTTTCAGAGGATTTTCACATTATTATCATCTAGCTATTAGAGTTTAGATTTACTTTTATTTTATTGTGAGGTAGCCATGGACCTGTAATGGCACCATTTGAATAGTTGATTGTTAGACCCCGTAAATTAATTAGTGTAAGTTAATCGTTTAATTGGAAAAGTTAAGGCGAATATGGCATAATTTAAATTAAGTAAATTCGTGGTGCTTAATTA
>JAOTQR010000097.1:728448-755348 GCA_025774065.1 Solanum ossicruentum | reverse complement strand
TAGGTTATTAATTTACTTAAGTTTAGATCTTGAATATTAGTTTTTTTTTATAAATAATTGCATACAATTGATTTTTAATCGATTAAATTTATATATCATCAGCGTATATATAAAACAAATTGCACTCAGAATCTAAAAGAAATTGGTTAAAATGAAAAGAAAATATAAAGACCTAATTTCTTGTTATTCAACTAAAAAAAATTAAGACTTGTATTTTTTTCATATTTATTTATATTTTTGTATGGGGTGCGAGGTATTTTGGAATTTGGAATATACATTTTTTTCCTTGGAAAATTTCAAGCAAAAAATAGGAAGAAAAAGAAAAAAAGACCTTTCTGCAAATTAAAATTTAATGGATTTGATCTTAAACTAAAATTCTACAAATACAAAAAGCATGGAACTTTTTTTTTAAGAAATTACAAAATCGAAAAGTTCAAATTGTATGCAATTATTTCTACAAAAAAGGAAAAAAGAAATTTGTAGGACCCATCTTTAATATTTTGAGGGTGTAGATCGTCTGAATTAATTTGTTTTCTAATTATAGGTGGCAATTAATTTTTGACAGCTATAAATTCATTAAAATCATGATGGTTCCAGTCTTCTAGAAAAATACACAAAATAATATTTTCTCTCTCTTAAATTAATTCCCATATTTTTCTAATTTGATTTATTTTTTCAAAAATCAACATATATATATATATAATTTCAACAAGTGAGTGGTTGATAGGCCATAACACAATATGAAAGTTTGGTGTTTGGCTTTTTGCTCTTTATTGTTTTTTTCTTTTTTTAAGAAAGTGTGCATGTGAAGGCATTTTAATAATATATATAGATAAAATTTAAAATTCACAAGTCACACTTCCCTAGCAAGTTGGTGGATAAATGTTTTTTTTTAATATATGGTGCATGACTTAATTCAATGTTTGTGTATATGTATGTTTTTAATATTATCTGATAGTGTGAAGATTCTTTATAGATTACTCGTTTTAGCTGTGGTGGAGTCGCTCTTGGTACTGGTGTGTTCCACACGTTATCTGATGGTCTTTCATCCATCCATTTTATCAACACGTGGTCGGACATCACTCGTGGCCTATCCATCGCGATCCCACCGTTCATCGATCGGACACTCCTCCGTGCACGGGACCCGCCAACGCCTTCTTTTGAGCATGTCGAGTATCATCCTCCCCCTACACTCAACTCATCGAAAAACCATGAGTCCACGGGCCCAAAGCCCAGTACCACAGCCATGTTGAAATTCTCGAGTGAACAACTCGCGCTTCTCAAGTCCAAGTCCAAGCACGAGGGTAGCACTTATGAAATCCTCGCGGCCCACCTCTGGCGTTGCGCGTGTAAGGCACGTGGATTGCCAGACGATCAATTATCCAAATTACACGTGGCCACTGATGGTAGGTCGAGGCTTTGCCCTCCCTTGCCACCGGGCTACCTAGGAAACGTCGTGTTCACGGCTACACCAATGGCTACATCATCCGAGCTTCAATCAGAACCGTTGTCGAGTTCCGCTAAGCGAATTCACGATGTGTTACTGAAAATGGACGATAACTACCTCAGATCAGCTCTCGATTACCTCGAGTTACAACCAGACCTATCAACCCTGATTCGAGGCCCGACTTACTTTGCTAGCCCTAATCTTAACATCAATAGTTGGACTAGGCTGCCTGTCCATGAGTGTGACTTTGGGTGGGGTAGGCCAATTCATATGGGACCAGCTTCCATTGTATATGAAGGGACAATTTATATTATACCAAGTCCAAATTCTAAGGATAGAAACTTGCGTTTGGCTGTTTGTTTAGATGCTGATCACATGCCACTATTTGAAAAGTATTTGTATGACTTTTGAGATAAAATATGAGTCAATGAATTTATTTGTATGAATTTTTGAGAGGTTGTTAAATTAAGAGTGTTCAACACAATAGGTTTTGATGTGATCAAATTGTGGTGTGATTTAATTCAAGGCTTTTTGTAATGAATTTGATTATGTCTAATGAAAGCTTTAATTACTCTTCCATTTGTGATTATACCAAGATTTCAATTGATAGGCTATTGTGGCTATTATCTATGGAGGACTTATATATATATATATAGGATTTGACTTTTATTAATTCTTTGAAAAACTGGAGGTTAAGCGTTCGAGTCAAAACCTCTTATTAGAGGTAATGTTGTAAAATTATAGTTTCGAACCCGTCGACTGTCGGTGGACTGCTCGAGCTGCTCTCGTTAAAACCTCTTATTAGAGGTAATGTTGTAAAATTATAGTTTCGAACTCGTCGACTGTCGGTGGACTGCTCGAGCTGCTCCTGCGGTGAGAGCGGGTCGCCGCGTGCCGTTCGGGGGACGGACTAGGAACGATTCCTTCGGGAGTCTTCCCCGGGCGTCGAACAACCAACTCAGAACTGAGACGAAGCAGTAGCTGAAGTAGGTACGTTAAAGTCACGAAATATTTTAATTGCGCCGCATGTAAACATGCATGTCGTTCAATTGAGCCACATGTAATAAAAGAGGAGCATAAACATGCATGTCGTTCAACTTTCTGCTTCAACAACTTTTGTCGCCTTTTATTATATATATTAAAGAATTATATTATCAAATCATCTAAAATATAACTAAGATAGAACAAAAATATCTTATAAAATACGTCACTTGAATATATAAAGATAATTTTGAAATAGTCAATAGAACTTTGAATAGATAGTTTGGTACAATAATGTAAGATTGTATACACGCAAGTCTTGTTAGGTTCACCGTCAAGATTCCGGTCGAATAAATATGATCTCTTCATTTTTAATTTTTAATTTTGAATTTAAGTTTTGAATATAAATTTTTTGAATAAAAATATCTTTTTTGTTTATATAAAATAGTACTTATGTAGTGTAAATTACAATTATTTAACGCCTTGATGAAAGAGTTAAGACAATAAATGGAATAAAGAAAGGTCAAGTGTTTATCAATATTTAGAAGTCGTTTGATAATAACAATATACTCAATAAACTTTTGAAAGTGGGGTTTCACGAGGATAAAAGTGTATGCACACCTTATCACTACTTCATAGAAATAGAGAGCTTGTTTCCGAAAGACCTCCATCTCAACATATCATCCCCAAAAGTAGAGAAAATTAGATATAAAATAAAATGACAAAAATAAACACAATAAAAGTAATCAAATAAATAGCGCATAAATACAACACAGATACGATTATCTCTACTATCTTACTATATTATACGATCAGATATCATTCTATTTCTAATAACCGTCTAACCTTCTAATATTAATATAATTAATTATTTGATAGAGTACATAAAAATAGTGCTAAATAAAATAACAAGCAAGCATAATTAGTTGTTTGCTTTTTACCTTTACCCTTACTAGATTAAATATTAAGTGATATTAATATTTAATATAATGTAAAAAGAAAGAAGTATTAAATTAAAAGAAATAACAAATAAAAATAATTTAGTCAAATTATTTTTTACTTATAATAATATTTAGAAATGGAGTAACATCTTTTCAATTTTAGTATAAACTACTTTCTCTTTTCATGAATTTTATATAAAAACAAATTTAAATTAATTAATATTTAATATAAATATCAAACATCATTGTTTATAGAATATAAACAAGCTTCTAGATTCATTTTCAACAATTATTCTTGAACCCACAAAAGTCTATGGAAGACAGCTCATTTTGTTCCATATTTTTTTTTAATTTAAAGTCTAGATAAATCATCATTACTTAGAAATCTAACTTAGGTTTCTACACCATTTTTCATGTAATGCACATTTTTAATTTCTCTCTTTGAAAATTTTCATAAATTTAAATGGTCAAGCACCCTATAATTTATTATCGAATTTTTAAATATACATTTTTATTTCACGAGGATTGCATTATCTTCCTAAATATTTTTAAAATATGATATATACCTCCCTTATCAATTTATGCACATTTTTGTAACACCCCATAAAATAACAAAAATATCTTTAGACTTGACCTCGTGTGTAACGTGTCTTTTCTTGCTTCGTTTGCAAATCTGAGACCGAATTTGTGATCAATGCGAAAAATCGAGTCAAAAAATGGTCTCAGCTCGACAAAAACTCGAAAAAACGAGAATTATGTTATCCAAAAAAAATTTCAGAAACAGTGAGGGTCTGTGTCCTCTTCACAACGCGGAGTTACATAGTGAGGGTCCGTGTCCTCTCCACAATGCGAAAAGAATGCGGAGCTACACTTAGTGTTTTTCGAAAAATTGATGAAAAGCTGAAACTCGCGAAATAACACTAGTGCGCGTCGCACTAGTGTAAAAATGGGGCAATTTCATTCTTTCTAATAGGGAAGGGCAAATCCAACTTTTTCCGCACCCCATATTCTAAACTAAGTCAGTTTGAATACGATTTAAGTCTAGAAAACATTATTTTCTTCATTCATTTGTTCAAGCAAGAAACCTTCCCAAGAAAATTCAAGCGTAAGATCAAGAAGCTAGTGAAACCTCCAAGAAAATTTCTTCCAGTCTTCAAGAATCCCTTTCTTAGGTATGTAAAGCCACCTAAAAGTAATTATTTTGAGAGTAATTGTAGAAATTGAAATCATTCTTCGCCCATGAACCTGTAAGTATCAAAGTTTACGGTAAACTTCGTAAGTATGTTAAATTTCATGGCAATTCCATATATTCTTGATGAAATTTTATGAAACCTTAGTTTTATTAGCATCCAATTCAAGATTTATTATTTGATATACAATTATGATCAAGATTTATTATTGTTGAGTTTTCTTGAAAATCTTGACATTGTTTTTCAAGGAAAGGAAAGACTAGTTTGAGTACCTTTAAGTTAAGTTCAAGAAGTGCATTTTAAAAACTTATCTTGCATATTAGCCAAGAAATTTTAGTATGATTAGAGTCACCGAGTTGATTATAGTTTTAGTAAAGTTAAAAGAAGTCATATTAGTAAGCTATGTAGTAAGTTGGGCTAAGTCATCAAAAAAGTCAGATTTCAAGAATTTATGATCTAGTAGGTATGAGCTATATAAAGTATTTGGGAGTAGTATTGAGCACCGATATGGGTGAGAGTAGAATAAATTACTCAAATCCATAAACTATGTAGCCAACATAGGATAGAATCGTACCACTGTACCTTCCTCATTAGCCACTAAGATGACCCAGTTTTGGGATGGATCCACTCCTCTAGTTACTCGTCCCCTACCCCGGCAAAGTACGGGACGGCTCTGACAGCGTGGGCAAGACGTTGTATCACCGCGAAACTCATAGTGGTGGTTGCCGGTTAGAGAAACTCCCCAAGTTACGAAATTAAGTTTTCCTTATAGTTTTCAGCAAGTTATTTGTCAGTATAACAGTATTTATGATTAATGCTACTTAATTATGAATCATGTTTATGTCTTTTGAGAAGCTTTATATATATCGTATTTCTGTTTTGACCATCTTACATACTGTACATTTCACGTGTTGACGTCCTTAGGACCTATATCGTTTTATGATGCAGACGCAGGTGATGGAGTTCCTCAACAGTCGCTCCATTGAGAACTTGAGAGCTTTCAGACTAGTGGTGAAGCCTCTTCTCAGTCAGAGGCTCATGGATTATGTTATTTCCTTTCAGTCTTTATTTTTGTTTCTAACTACTTGAGGCCAGTCTGAGTTGCCTTTTTAAACAGCTTAGTAGAGGTTCCATGGACCACATGTTTAGTGTTTCAGTTTTCAGATGTTCACATATTACTTAATAGCCTTTTTATTCAGTTATACAGACGAATATGAAGTTTCTTGTTACTTTTAATTAGCCCTTTTCCACTATTATGAGTCTTCTGCTGAATAAGCAATCAGGTCAAGTGATTCGCTTCGGACCAGAAATGGTTTTCGAATGCCGACCACGTCAAGGGTGTAGGCTCGGGGCATGACAAATTTTACATTAGAAGGTGGTCTACATACGCCTTGTCACACACAATACAAGAACATGTAATTTTCTCAAATGCGCACGAATTTAGGGGGTGTCAGGTTCCAATACAATTTTTTCAAAAAGTTCTACGTGACGAGCCGACTAAGAGTTTCAGTAGGCCTGGTGACGCTAGATGGCGTCTGAATTTTATGAGTTGCAGAACAAGAATCATGCTATTTTTCAATTTTTCGTGGATGTTAGCTCATGAATTTTGAGATGACGAGGCTCCGAGTCTATTTTTCCTTGAAAAATTCTCATACTTATCTGTAACGAGCTTGCTAAGAGTTTCAAGCCCGATGACATCAGACAATATCTGATAGCATTTTAAAATTAAAATTTTAATTATTACTTTACCTCTCACCATTTCCACGAGAGTGAAACTATATCTTTTTTATCATCTCAATATTTAGAGAGCAAATAATTTTTCTTTAAAACAATATTAAAAATAAAAATTGAATTATAGTTTGAAGGGTCTTTAATTTGATTATTTTATTTTTACTTTAATAATGAGATAGTTGTTGATGTTTGAACATGAAACCATCGTCAATCCTCATTTAAAATGAAAAAAAAAAGTAAAACTCTCATCATTTTTTATTTAAAAAATATTTTTATATTATTATATATTAATCTCATATCGGTCAAATACATAAATATAAATTGAGACGAAAAAATAAGCATAACATAATAATACAAACAGTAGATAACAAGTTGAATAATAATTAAAAATAATTTAAATAAGCTTTCTCAATCAATTAAACATTTTCTTTTACCTATAATTAGAAATTTTGACTTTGACCCTCCAAAATATATTAATTAATTAATATTCTGATTTGTTTTTGTCAAATCAAACATAAAAGATGGTGATTACATTTTCCTTTTTCTTTTTCTTTATTAAATAAATGTGTTTCCCACTTTTGTACAATATTGACCATAACAACATTGCTTTGAATTTGTTAAGATGGGGTATAGTTTTTGACTTATAAATTTTTAATTTATTTTTATTTTTTAACTATAAAAATATTTAGAATAAATCAATTTTAGATAAACTCTTAGTATAATTACATAATTAAAGTCTTTGAAAAAATTGAAGTGTATAAATTTTATTTTTATTTTTGGGAGACTTTATTTTCGTTTTATTTTAACTTAATTTGTAAGGTAATGTACACATATTAAGAAAAACATTCAGAAATAAAATTTAAAATATATTTTTTTGCACTATTAAAATACAAAACTTCAATAAATGAATGGACAAGTATGAAAACTTAGTTTTGATTTATAAATTTTGAGTTAGAAATTTTAATTTATTTTTATTTTTTTAAATTTAAAAATATTTAGAATAAATCAATTTAGATAACTCTTAGTATAATCATATAATTAAAGTCCGACAAAATTAAAGTGTATACAAATTTTATTTTGTGAGACTATTTTCTTTTCATTTCATTTTAATATAATTTGTGAAGTGATGCACAAATATTAAGAAATATTTAAAAATAAAATTTGAAATATATTTTTCACTAGTAAAATATAAAACTTAAATAAATGAATAGATAAATATGAAAAAAATATTTAAATATTTATTTTAAACTTTAAACAGAGTGATTTGAGGTGTGTTGTCAATTCAATCTCCTCAACTTGCATGTGGTAGAGATGATATTAATGGACTTTGGAGTTTATTTTTTTTTATTTTTTATTTTTTTGAAATTTCAAACATTTTCGTCAAATACCAAAGCTGAAGAAGAAGGCACCCTCGGGTAGGTTTGTAGAGGTATTCTCATTTTATTCGATACTTTTTAACTTAATATAATATTTTTAGAATTTTTTCTTTAAAGTTGTTTAAATCAATCTTTATATACTTGTGTCACTGAAATTAATTTTACTAAGAATTGAAATAAATTTTTTATTATATATAAAAAGAAGTGGAGGCCCATGTATTGGGTAACAGACTAATAGATTAATAGAAGTAGTTGCGTCTTTATATCATGTGTAGTTATTATCTGTCTTGTATTTGTTACTTTATCATATTTATATTATCATTTGGTTTTAATTATTAGTCGATTTCCTCTTTCTTTTCTTTTTCCTTTTTTTTTCCATAGCTAGTATCTTTTGCTTATGGAGTTTCATTTTTGAGATGAGGATTTTTCGAAAACAGCTTCTATATCTCTATGAGATAATGATAACGTCTGCGTACATTTTATCCTCTCCAGGTCTCACTTGTGAAATTCCACTCAGTATGCTGTCGTAAAAATTGAAAAAAAAATCCTTTCTTTGATTGAAAAAACAAAATGTTACACAAATTGAATTATCTTCTTTACACAAATTTCGTCAAGGTATCTGTTTTGTGTCCTTATTTTTATGTGACATTTTTAACTTGATATAATATTTAAAAAAAATTTCAAAGTTGTTTAAAACAATCTCTATATACTTATCTCTGAAATTCATTTCATTAAGAATTGAAATAAATTTTTTATTATATATAGAAGGAAGTGGAGGTCGCGTAATTAGGGTAAAAGACTCATAGGTTAATGTACAACCTTGAAAGATAGTAGATTAGTAGGACTATTGATTAGAATACGACACTTGTACACATATAACAAATGATATGTCACGTTGAAACATGCTAACAACATGTGACATGATTCCATTGATCCTTCATTTGACTTAGCATACCACGTTATTTGACTCATGATACCAAACGGACCTCTAAGATGAGACGATATTGAGCGAAACAAAGTGGGCACATCATTTTAGCCCATGTTACTAAACTTGAATTTTAACTAAATTCATATTTATTGGATTAATCAATTAATCCAATTATATTAATCATCATTATTTATTTACACTAATATTCTTAAATTTAATGAATATATAATCCTATTCTTTTTATAAAAGTATATTTAATAAATTTTGAAACGATTACACCTTTGTCCACCAAGACTAGAACAAATGAAAAAAAAAAATCTAATTCTTTGTCTTCGACAGGATTTGAACTGAACATCTCATGATCTTCAATTCATTCTATTAATCAAAAACAACTATTCAAAGTTCCTAGAGCTCCTCCTAAAGCTCGTTGGAAAGTCGGATCATACCCTTTTACTAAGGCAACTTTGGTTTTCACCTTGGCAAAGAGAAATGCACAATGCCTTGTCAAGGATTAGTGGCAGATTCAAGATTTAAATGTTTCCGGTATGAGTATAGAACCATTGGGTTCTAACGAACTCATACCGTCATTTTATTTAGTAAAAACTATACAGTAGAAACAGTGCCCACTGGCCACTTTTGGACTTAGGAGAGGTACAGACAAACCTTACCCCTACCTTTGTGTATTAGAGAGGTTGTTTCCGATAGACCCTCAACTCAAAAGGAAGTTTACGAAGTAGGAGTGCAAGAAATTAATACCAGATAACAGGAAATTAAAATGCACAAACACAACTAAAGTCGTTGATTACAGTTGTAATAAGTAAACGAGAGTGTTAAAACTGGGTAGAGTGTGGACAGACCTTGCGCCTACCTTCGTGCGTTAGAGAGGCTGTTTCCAATTGACCATCAACTTAAAAGGAAAGTTTTTGAAGTACGATTGTAAGAAACTAATCACAGATAACAGGAAATTAAAATATACGAACACAACTAGAGTAGTCGAATACAGTTGTAATAAGTAAACGAGAGTGTTAAAACTGGGGCGGCGTCTACTTTCACCATAGCCCCCAGTAAGTAAACAATTATACAAGCAGAGTATAATAACGACGTACCACTCAGTTCTTGCCTGATTAAATTCGGAAGAAGTCTGCCTGGAAACGATCATCATACAGTTGCCAGTGCCCATACCTCTGTGTTTGAGATTCTAAGCAGAAGTGAGGCTTCTTCAAGGTTTTCAACTGCTTCAGATTCGATGAGGCATCTGCAATACCTCGGCTAGTAAGATTCGTACACCCAAAGAGATCCAGATGCTCGAGGTTTACACATCCTTCAGATATCAAAGCTAGACCTTTATTAGTCAACTTGGAAAACCGTAGTTCAAGTTGCATGAGTTGAGGTATAAATTTCCCTATTGCAGCAGCTTCTGAATCGCCATCTTGAGGACAGGTATCTAGATACTCCCTCAGGACAAATTGATCTTGTTGGGAAGAATTAAACCGAGTCATGAGATTTCGCCTCAGAATCCGCAAATTAGGACAATGCTGTCCTATGAGAGCTAGAGACTTGTGCGATATATGATAGCAGAAGCTGATGTCGAGTTCCCTAAGCAAAGGGCAACCAGAGGCTATCTTAGACATGGTTTCATCGGTTACATGTGGACAGCACTGGATTGAGAGAACTTGAAGATTTGGCGACCTGAAAAATATTTCCATTCATAAACACACATATCACCTTCATTGCCTTGAATCTAATCAAACACATTAAGATTAAGCTACACTTTAAGCCACGAAAAAGCAACAGTCAGTTCCAACTGTATCAAGTTCCCTTTTCCAGGGAGTCGTCTATCTATTGAATTTCAGAAATATATGATTATCACATATAGACCCCAAGTCATATCCAAGAACATAAAAACTTTAGAATCCCAAGAAGAAAAGAGAAGAAAACTGATAGCAGCAGCCAGCGTCTTTAGTCTCGACGATTTACTAGTTGTCATTGTTCACTATTGTCACTAATACAACAGATAAAACCAACTTATTTAAGTGCATTCCTCCTTATTTCTTTAAAAAGAAATCTTAAGGTTGGTGTTCGGTCCAAGTTTTGCGCCCGATACCTATTATCTCTCACCAACACAAGTACTGAGCAACTCTGTCATTTGAAGCTTAAAGAAAAGAAAACAATCACCCATCGTTTTCCTGAATCAGTATTTCAAGATTGATATCAACATAAATTTTATACTTTTCATTAGTTTCATGAATTCAAATTCTGGAGATCTTTGCTCATTTCATACATTGAGCGTTGAAAATGTCGGACAATGAACTGATGAACCCAAGAACAATCCAAAACCAACCAAATAGTAATGCTAACATCGTCTCATTGCTGGGAAGCACATAACAAACTGCAAAATGAATATGTGGAAGTCTATTTAAAGGGAAGTTTCTGCTCTCAAACAAACATGACAATTCAGATATAAAACCAACGCCATCAAACATCAAACTTGACTTTTTCTTATATAAAAGTGATGTCTGGATCAACTAGTGCACACCTCGACTAATTCCAAGAGATACATGCAACCTCACATCAACATAGATACTAGATAATGCTGTTATGCAACACTAAATCAAACAAGAAATGTAGATTTCTCTACTCGAATGGAATAACACCCCACAGGATTTTTTGTACTGCAAATAAATAGCACAGCCATAAGACTCTTAAGCAACATTTTCAAGATTTTTCTTTACCTTGTTAAACCTCTATTCAGAAAAAAGTACAAACAAATTGTCAGTTAGAAGTGAGGGGTGTTTACTATCAAACAACTCTCTTGTCTCATTTTATGTGGCACGCTCAAGTCTATTCCAAAAAAATGACTCCTTTCTACTAAAAAAAATCTTTTTCTACTATGCACATCTCAACTAATTTCACAGGTGCCTACTAGTGGTGAAGCCACTCTATGGCCAGGGGGTTCAATCCGACCCCCTTCGACGGAAGATTATACTATTTATACATATTTAAAATTATCTTTTATTCAACTAGTTCCCGTGCTTGTTTTTCGAATGTTGAACACCCTTAATTGAACTTTTGGCTCCGCCACTGGTACCTACGACCTCCTACTCGTGCTATCATCTAGTGATTAATATATAAAAATAAATTAGTATTAAGCTTTTCATTTTAGGCTTAACAAGATAATATATAGTTTCTACAAATACAACAACAACAACATACTCAGTGAAATCCCACAAGTGGGGTCTGAGGAGGGTAGTATGTACGCAGACCTTACCACTATCTCATAGAAGTAGAGAGACTGTTTCCTGGGAATCCTCATCTCAAAACCCATATGCAGAAAGAACTAGATATGACAACAAGGAAAGGGAAGGGAACAGAAAGGGCGACGAATAATGAATAACACATGGCAGTATGTAAATATGATAAAAAAATAATACGACAGATAATGATAACGCATGAAACATATCCTTCACCTAACTCTACTATACCTCAAGGCCAAGCATCCACCTAACCCTACATCATGCGCTACATCATCCACTACTAGAAACAAAAGTTTCTTCCACCGCAAATCAGTGCAAAAGTTTATACTTGCACTCATTTTCCATCGGGAAAAGTTTATAATTTTCCCGCTCATTTTCCATCGAACCAACTGACTTGCGAAATAAATTCTCACCGCAAAAGTGAAAAACTTGCTAATTTTTCTCTTCTTCAATCAAAATTTCTTCCAAAATAGCTACCAAACATTTTCCAATAGAAAATTCAGTGATCAATACATCAAGACTGAGTTAACTCGGACTAGTCAAGGCGGCAGAGCTAGCATTTTCGTCTAAGGGTATTTATATTTTTAAAATATTGGTCGGGTGATTTTTGTATCAAGTTGTTCAACAATTGATATACATTAAAATATCTATATTTAACTTATATATTTGAAAAAAATTTCTAACAAAGGGTGTTCAGCACCATTGAATGTAGCTCTGGTCCTACCATGGCTACTCCACGACTCAGTTTCTATCAATCAAACAACGCTAGATTCGATTTCATGTCCAATAATTGAATTGAGAAATGTTAATTTACCTTTCAGCGATCAAACCAATGGAACGATCAGAGCAGTGTCTAACCCGAACAACACTCAGAGATCTATCACTCCAAATCACAACAGATCGAACCATAGAATCCATTTTTCTCTCAAATTCAACATTCCAGTAACGACGCGACGCCGACTCAGAGACCGATTCGATGAAATAAGTTTCGAGATCGATTACCGAGTTGAGATTGGGATCCTTACATGCTTGTAACCAAAGCTTGCATACAAACATGGCACCTCGCCATCGATCTTCAATGGAGAGACGAGAGAAGATGTTAACGAGGCATAACTGAGTTAACTCGGCCCAGTTGCAGACCGGAAGTGAACCGGTTTTCTCTTCTTCCTTAGCCATTTTTGGGGAGAAAAAAATAACAAATACAGAAAATTTATGGAGAAAATTTCAAAAAATTCTATCTTTTGTGTTCTGAAAATAGTTATGATTTTTTTTAAAAAAAATTTAAAGATATTTTAAAATCTTTAAAATAGGAGTCAGACTGCGTACATTCGATTCTCTTTATCCCACAATAGATGGGAGCCTCCGAGGCATTGGGGTAATGTTGTTGTTTTCGTATATTTCAAAAAATCTTCATCTAAAATTTGGAATTTGGTTGGACCAACCATTCCAACCTTGCAATGAATTTTAACGTAAAATTTAATGTTTTGGAGGTTGCACCAATTCATTTTATTAAATATTTTAATATTATTTTATTATACAAATATTTTAGCAAATTTTAACTAAAATAGATTGAAATTGATTTATATTAAAATAGTCAATACCATTTTAGTATAAAATTTGATAATATTTTTTCATCTTATTTTATGTAATATTGTTTGATTTGATATGCTATTTAAGGAGGGAGGAAGATTTTTGAAACTAGACCAGTGGTTCTCATAGTTTATAAGGTATCATTTTGTACTATATTTGTCTCACCTAAATAAAGTTTTAAAAAGGTTGTAAATGTGTTAAATTTATAGGCATAATACCTAAAACATAGGCTCAAATTCGACTTCAGCTAGCAAGTACTTTCAACTTTGAGAGTGCATGATGTTTAAACACCTGAACTTAATCCCAACTGATAATTGAACAATTCAAATCGACACTGATGTCGAACATAAATATTGAAGGTGTCCACATAATCATTTTGTAAGTTGGAGTGTTTAAATGATATATTGGAGACGAGTTGAGGTATCTAGATATGCATATTCAAAATTAGAGAGTTCACATGTTAGTTGAGGTCAAGTTTGAGCATTATATATTACTTGTCTCATTGATGCTTGATCACCACAAGATCATGGTAGAAACTAAGTTGCGCAGACTATTCACTATGCCGTACCCCTGTTGGATTCTCCAAAAATACATTATTTTTGACGAATCCGACACGCATCCGCTGACACTTTTGAAGAGTTCGAACATCGTAGGGTAGGAATGACCAAGCAAGAGTTCAATGAACACATTAACTTCCCTCTTTTGTAAATGAAAAGTTCTTTGAAGCATCACTAAAATGTACCTTGTTGTCACCTTAACAACTCTAGTAAATCCTTTTGATCCTCAAGTTCAACCGAACTACCACCCAAGTCCTTTGACAATCCCCTCTCTTTCATCAACACTTGAATTTTCTCCGCATCGTTAAACCTTCCCATTTCACCATATAAATTAGCCAGCACGACGTAATAGGCCGAGTTTCTTGGAGCCAATCCTATAAGTTTCCAAGCTGCAAACTCACCCAATTCTTGATTTCCATGAAGTCTGCAGCCAGCAAGCAATGCTCCCCAAACGCTCTTTGTAGGTTCTACCGGCATCTCTTTGATCATCCTGAACGCATCTTCTAAAAGCCCAGAACGCGCTAACAGATTAACCATACAAGAGTAGTGTTTCACACCAGGTGGAAATCCATACTTCCCATTCATCAACCAAGAAAAGATTTCTCTGCCCTGTTCAACCATCCCATGATACGCACAAGCACAAAGCACGGCTACTAAAGTCACTTCATCAGGTTTGACATCTTCGAGCTCCATGATGAAGAACCATCGCACTGCTTCCTCCCCGCTTTTAGCCAACGCCAACCCCCTGATGACAGCATTCCAAGTACACACATTCCTATGTTTCATTTCTTGAAATACCCAAAAACCGTGTTCGATTTTCCCACACTTCCCATACATATCTATCAATGAAGTACCCAAAATCACATCGATTTCCCATCCTTTCCTCCTTATTTCATCATGTATCATCACACCAATATCTAAAGCACCACAATTAGCACAAGCAGACAATGCATTCACCATTGTTACCTGATTAGGCGCCACACCGGAATCCCTCATTCTCTCAAACACAACAAGTGCATCACCAAACTTCCCACAATCTGTATAACCCATAATCAAAATCGTCCATGAAACAACATCTCTATCGCCCTGAGGCATTTCATCGAACAGTTGGTGACAAACCCCAATTTCATCACAAGAAGCATACAAATTCAACAACGAATTCTGCACATAAATATCACAATTATAACCCCATTTCACAACATGGGTATGCACAGATTGGCCTAATTTCAACTGCTTGAGATCAGATAAAGACTTCAGAACAAAAGGGTAGGTGTAATTGTTCGGAAAAATACCTTCTTTATGCAAATGGGCGTACATGGAAACCGCCTTCTGCTTCAGTACTGGGATTTGGGAATGTGAACATTCTTGAATCAGAGTGTTGCAGATGAAGACGTGGGGTTTCTTGATGAGTTTGGTGTAAAGGGTGAAAGCAGAGCTTAAGAGACCTAAAGATTTGGATACAGAGATGAAGTTATGAGCTATGGTGGTGTTGAAATGGAGATTGTGGTGGATGATTTGAGCTTGGATTTGGGAAATTTGAGTAGGTGAAATGGAGGTTTTGGTCAAGAAATGGAGGATTTTTGTGGATATATTGTTGAGCTGTGAATAGGAATTTGATGTCACAGGCATGATTGAGCTTCTTCATATGGAGGGAAATGAAAGAGCTTTTATATATATATTGTTTCCTATCTAGTGTCTGGTTTGTGAAGCTCGACTAAATTTGGATTCGTGCTGGAAGGTTAAAGTACTCCTTAACAAAGGTAACTTCATACCGAAGGGGAATCTAAGAATGAAGGAAAGAGCTTTTATATAGTTTAATCT
Source organism: Solanum ossicruentum (assembly GCA_025774065.1). Taxonomy (NCBI): domain Eukaryota; kingdom Viridiplantae; phylum Streptophyta; class Magnoliopsida; order Solanales; family Solanaceae; genus Solanum; species Solanum ossicruentum. The sequence continues at coordinate 739,532 of JAOTQR010000097.1, read as the reverse complement.
CACAATAACCATTTAAATTTGGCGCAAGCAGATAATTAAACACTCCAATTTTGAACAAGTACATCTACATACCTTTTAAGTCATCGTTTAGTGGGTCAGAGAATACTCCAACTTTTTTTTCAAAAAAATCATGTAGATACTTCTGAAATTTATATGTCACCTTAGCAATTGAGCAATTATTAGACACGGTGATAATGAGTTTGGAATGTTTAGTTGAGAACAAGTTGAGGTGTCTAGATGTGAACACGTAAAGTATCTAATTACCAATCGAGGCCAAGTTTAAGCGTCTGTGTATATACATACGGAGCATCTGAAGTGAATGTGTTGTGTGAAGAAAATGTCATAACTCGAATGGGACAGGTTCTGTTTTATGGGTAAATGGAAGACCCGACTCTACTTGGGGTTATTCTTTTTTCTAAGAGATAAAGTCTTTTTTTTTTGTTGTCGGTTGATTCTTTGAATTCTTATTTCGAGAGCCTTCGTTAACTTGTTATGAAGTATTAAGTCTTGAATGGGTCATCATTACTTGACTTAGAAAAGGCGAACAAATAGGTAGGAAAAAATATATTATGCCTCTATCGAAGGACTTTCTTTTTTCATGATATATCGATCAAAATCAATACCGTAGCAAAAGTGTAGAGAGGCCAAACAGACACCCCTCATCAAAACATTATATTATGTATACAAAAAGTTATACGAAATATATTAATCAAAAATTATTTTTCGTTCATATAGTTACAAGTATAGGTACAAGTATTGACTCAAAAGCTTTAGTTTAAATTCTCTATTTGTCTTAAAAATTCTATCAAATATGTACTACTACTTTTTTAACCTATTAACATTTCTTCCAATTCTTTTCTTTCAATAAACAAAGGTAATTCATCTATCCGAAGAAATGATTCATCGAGATAATGAGTCATTATTCATATTGACATATATAAGATCGTCAAAACCTTGCATGCATAAGAGAAATTACAACAATAAAATAGCATGTTCAATGTAATTCCACAAGTGAGACCTGAAGGGAACAAAGCATACAAAGACCTTAAGCCTACCCTGTAGAGATAGGGAGGTTGTTTTTGGAAGGCCTTTGACTCGAGTAACATGCCTAAGAGAAACTTTGAGCCTAATAAACAGGCTAATTTCATTTCTTCATTTCCCCCAGGATAACCTGTTTGATAACAACATATTTCTAAGATGAAGGCTTGCTTATTACTAACTGGTCTATTGACTAGCCTGGTTCCAACTTTCTTTTGATCGACCAAGAAATCCGTCAAGAGTCCACTTTTGGAACCAGCAACAACCTTCAAAACTCAAGAATAATGGGTCAGCCCCTCTACTCTTTTCTACTTAAATATCAAGCTGAGTTCGTACAGCACACAAAACTCGAACAAGTGATAAGTCACAAGTCCTTCAACTTTTGCCGCTTGAACTAAACCCCAAACGCTAGCCTAGTTCTAAGATTGTGCATCCCTTTGAAGTCGGATAAAGTTTCAAGAATCACTTCATGTAGCTACATACTACATAGATGTATATCCATAGTTTCCTACTTTAGGGAATAACAACAAATCAAAAAACCAAATAGCTAAATGGATCAATACTATAATTAGGGGCTTATCTATCTCTCCCTACACCAAAATAGAATCTTTTATGTACCCCTAATTCCAACACCGTTTATCTAATCTCTCTCACAAATTAAGCATTCATCATCACAAAACAACAACAACAACATATCCACTTTAATTCTGCAAGTGAGGCATGGGGAGGGTGGTAAGTACACAACTTTACTCTTACCTTGTGAAGGTAGAGAGATCGTTTCCAATAGACCTTCAGCTTAAGTAAGAATCAAAACACTTAAAAAATTAAAGACCTCAGAAGAAAAGGTTATAAATTACCGATCCATAAACTTAAACTGCAAGAGTTGGATTAAGAACAAGTGACATAGGGTACAATACATCCATAGTTGGAGCCAAAAGGACCCTTGAAAAATGCCGACAGGTGCCTGTGGGATCCTCCAAAAATAGTGCATTTTTCTTAAGATCTCACATGAGCACTGCAGCATCTTTGGAAAGTCCGAGCAACATAGGGTTTAAGTTACAAGCAAAACAAGAAAACAAGCACACAATCTGAAATGGTACATTCAACAATGATCAAGCAAGAGTTTCATAGTGATCCATTCGCGGTTCACGTTCGACACAGAGAATTGCATATAGAGCATAGATAATTCCAGGAACATAGCCCAATATGGTCAACACCACGCAAATCAAGAACTCCACCTGGAAATTTTCAAGAAAAAAGAGAAAAATCACTAAATCACCTTAAACCATTGTGTCAATTCTCAAACACCCTTTTTACTTCATCCCAAAAACCAATCACCAAAATTGAATCTTTTTGCAATTTCAAAGTGGAAAACCACCCACATCACTAAATCCCCTAAAACAATCAGTCCTATTCTCAAACACCCTTTTCAGTTCATCCTCAAGAACAATCACCTCAGTGAAAATTTTCAACAAAAATTTCTAAAAATTGAATCTTTCTGCAATTTCAAAAAGAAGAAAAGAAACCCCACATCACTAAATCCCCTAAAACAATCAACCCTATTCTCAAACACCCTTTTCAGTTCATCCCCCAAAACAATCACCCAACTGAGAATTTTCAACAAAAATTTCAAAAAAATTGAATCTTTCTGCAATTTTTAAAAGAAGAGAAGAAACCCCACATCACTAAATCCCCTAAAACAAACAGCTCTATTCTCAAACACCCTTTTCAGCTCATGCTCAAAAACAATCACCCAAATCAAAGCAACTTCAAAAAATTCTCTAAAAAATGAGATCTTTTTTATATTAAAAAAGGTAAAAGAGGATCTTACAGTGCAGCAACCATTGCGGAGGCAAACACCAAGAGGAGGAAGCAAGATTGCAAGTAAAATTTCACAAACAAGTGCACATGTAATCTCCATTCTTGATTTCAAAAGGGGCTTAAGTGTCGGGAAATGATGACTTTGTGAAAAATGCAACCATTGGATTTATAAGCAAAAAAATAAATAAATATTTGTCAAATCATGATAGTACTTTTTTTTTTTTTACTCAAATTTATGGCTCACAATTTATTTATTTATTGTTTTAGTTTTTAAAAAATATATATTATATATATAATAATCATTTTATTCGTTTATGAGATGATGTATATTTTAAATAACTATTCGATAAGTTATTGTAGATTATAATTTATAAATTTTTTAATTATATTTTTGAATTTAATTAAACATAATCTTATAAATTAAGATGATTAAACTAGTTTTGTATTAAGAAAATACAAAAATTATGGGAGACAATAATATCCTCCTCTAAATTAGATGTTAATTTATGGTGGAGTTGTGAGTGCGTAATTTTTAACGATTGTAGGTGATCATGATATATGACAATCGAGATAAATAATTGATAATGGTGTTGATAATTAATAACGATACTTGTTAATATATAACGATGGTGAGCATTATGGATAGTAATTCTAAGTGGTAGGCGATACCGTGATGATAATTGATAATCACGAATGAGTCGATAATAATTATTAGTTAGCGGTGAAATTTATTTAGAAAAAGAAATATATGCACTTAATAATTGAAACTAAAATGATATAAAAAATTAAATTTACAAAACAAACAATAAAAATAACATATTCAGTTAAATCCCACAAGTGAGGTATGAGGAGGATAAAATGTACGCAAACTTTACCACTACTTCATATATAAAGATAGAGAGATTGTTTTTAGAAGAGTCTCGTCTCAAATATCAAGCCCTAAAAACAGAAGATACTAGATATGAAAAAAGAAAATCAATTAAAATGGAAAGCTAATGATATGTATATAAATATAATAAAAGTAACAAATATAAGTCGAACACTAACAACACAAGATATAAAGATATGTCTAATCCTACTAACCTACTATATTACAAGGTCAGACATCATCCTACCTTACAATCCTATTAACCTTTTACCTTAATATATGACTTTCACTCCTTTCTACCTAAGATCATATTCTTGGTGCGATAAAGTTTTGTCATATCCTGTCTAATCACTTTCCCCCAATACTTTTTTGGTCTACCTCTACCTCTCCCTCTCCTCATAAATTTTAAATCCAACCTCTTGCACCTCTTAACAGGAGCATTGCAGCTCTTAACAGGAGTATCGATACTTTTTCTCTGCACATGTCTAAATCATCGTAATCTCGCTTCCCTCATCTTGTCTGCCATAAAGACCACCCTTAACTCTCATGAATGATCTCATTCATAATCTTATTAGCCGTGGTATATAAAACACTTATAAATAGTTTTTTAAAAATTGTAAATAATTAACATTCTGAACTTTTATCCTGGACATACCTGTAATTGTAAATGCAAGACAGATGGCTTCTAAATATCAGTTTGACCAAATTAAAAAGAAAATAGTAATGTTCATTGGATCTACATTTTTAAATTTTTTTGAGTTTTGTGTATGAAACTAGGACACTTACAAATATTTTTTAAAATTGTTCACACATGACCTGCCACATGTCTTTGTGTACTATATTGATTAATTTTGATGGAAAATAATAAATAATTTAGAATATTTTATTAACAATTGACTTGCAAAAGCTTGAACTAAATGAAATGTAATAAATAAAATAAAATAAAAAAGTTTACTGGTGTGATTATGCTAGATGTATTATTATAACTGTAAATTGTCAGATTTATATATCTAGTAATTTAGCTTTAAAATGTTTATTTTATGTTTAGTGAAATGATTTATAGTTACACAAATATATTTTGGACCATATGTTTCAAAAAAAATCTTTTTCCTTAAAACTCTATGTTAAATCAAATTGCATTTCATAAATTGGGACGAAGGGAGTAATAAATTTTACTTTGAGGTGAATTTCATGAATTATTTAATCACTTATCTCATATTTTATGTTAGTTATTATGATAAGCTATTAATGATAAATTAAATTGTGCAAAGTATATATTTTTGAATGTTTTAAAATGTACTATATGTGAACTTTTAACAATTCTCTTGTCTAGTAATTGTATTCCTTGTTCATGTTTTAGAGACTTATATATTTAGTGGGATTATGAAAGGAATTTTTTTTTTTATATTGTATAGATGTTTATGAATTTTGAAGTTAAAAGTGATTTATTTTTAAGTCAAGATTTTAAATTTCTGATTTCATGTCAAGTTTTAGCGGTTGCAGATGGTTTCTATTTGAAGATTGCTATATTGAATATTTTGAGAAGTATGTCTAATTTTATTCAAGAAAGCTAAGATAGAAGTAACTACGTCCATCACGATTAAGATAGATGGAAAAAAATCACCTAATATTTTTGTCTCTATTAGAACTTGAACCTGAGACTGAATTCTCATTTTATTGAATCGACTACTAGGTCACACCCTTGGATGCTCTAATACATATACGACTCGTACCTCAATCATTATCGAGGAGGGGCAAATACCTTCAACCATTTATCGGTGGCATTTGAATTGAAAGTTGGTAACTAAGTGGGAAAATGGCTCTACCCCTACCCCTACCCCTACCCCTACCCCACCAATCATACCAACTCATGTTTGGGGCAGGGGAAGAGGAGATGAGGAAGAGAATCATAAAGTAGAGCGTCAAATTATTACTAATCATTTGAAAGTTTAAGTAGCCAATCAATTAACCACGAAAGATGTCTTTCAAGATTGTGGAGGCATTCAATGCTATGAAGAATATAGATATGACTTCTCAAGCTTTCTACAAACATGAATGACTTAAATTTCTCCCCAAAATTTCCTACTTTAACACACAACACCAATATATAATCTTTTATGTACACTTAGTTCCACCACATTGACTCTATATCTAATCAAAACTCTAAGAAATAATCAAATTTAGAGCTTTTTATTTTAAATGCTTTTATGTTAAAATAGCTTTTAAGTATTTTTTGAGTGTTAAGGTAAATTTAAAAAGTGCTTATAAACACTTGTTATTAAGCTAAAATGACCAAAATAAGTTAAAAGTTATGAGCTAGGATTCCTAACTTATAGTTTTTGACTTATAAGTTAAAAGCAATACGCTCATCCAAACAGGCTCTAAGCCTTCACCTAATTCATACCCAAAAGCTAGTTCAAAAGGAGAAGAAATGTCATATAAGAATTCACGAGTTCTTGTCCCAATCTGACGTAGGACATCCTCATCATCTCCCCCATACCTAGACATTATTCGACCTAGAGCGCACACAATCATTAACCAGCGAGTCTACCATAACGAGCTTAACTCATATCCCAAAAACTAGCTCAAAGAAAAAACAATTGCCCAAGCCATATAAGAAATCTCGGGACCTTATCCCAGTCCAATGTGGGACATTCTCATCAGAAATTAAATACAACACCTCAAAACTAAGGGCTATAAAGGTTCAATCTTTAAACTTAAAAATGCAAAGTTGATTCAAATCAAGTGACATAGAGTACAATTCATCCAATATTACAAGTTTAAAGTACAATACAAGAATAAACAAGACAACCACCACACAATCTCAAGTGGTGTAGTCAACAAAGCAAAATGAAAAAAGGAATTGTACTATCAAGCAAGAGAGTAGTAATGATGGTAATGTGGTTCACTTTGAATACAGAGGATTGCATAAAGAGCATAGATAATTCCAGGAACATAGCCCAATATGGTCAAAATCAAGCAAATAAAGAACTCCACCTGCAAAACATTACCAAACAAGTAAATAAATGAAAACTTTACATAGCTAAATGACACGTCCCGCGCCAACTTTGCAAAATTCGCCCCAAAATTTTTCGCCACGGCATGTTCTGCGCCCAATCTCTAGGGCTGTAACATAAATCCCCTAAAACAATTGAAAGATTTCTCAAACACCCTTTTTAGCTCATCCCCAAAAACAAACACCCAAATTAAAGTATAACAAAGATTACAAAAGAAATTGAATTTTTTTTAATCTACGTCACTTAATAGAGCCGATAGTCTATTGAAAATAGTCTTTCTACCTCTGCATATCCCACTTTAAAGAACTACAATGGGTTATCTTTAAACTCCCTTACACAATTGACCCGTTTTCAGACACCCTTTATAGTTCATTCCCAAAAAGGAATCACCCAAATCAAAGTTTTAACAAAAATCAAGAAAAAATTGAATCTTTTTTGTCCCAAATCACTAGATAGAACCAAAAATCTATTAGCATCTTTGTCTTTATAAGGTAGGGATAAGGTCTGCACACACTCTGTTCTCGTCAGATCTCACTTTGCAGGACTACATGGGATATATTTTTTTTGTTGTTGTTGTGGAATCACTAGATCTCCTTGAACAATTGGCTGAATTCTCAATCACCCTTTTTAGTTCATTCCCAAAAAACAATCACCCAAATCAAAGTTAAACAAACATTACAAAAAAAAATTGAATCTTTTTCATCCAAATCACTAAATAGATCAAAGGATCTAAGGTCTACATACACTTTATCCTCCTCAGATCTAATCCTACTTAGTAGGACTGCAAAGGATATAATTGTTGTTATTGTATCACTAACCCCTTTAAACAATTGACCCAATTCTCAAACACCCTTTTTAGTTTATCCCCAAAAAATAATCATCGAAATCAAAGTTTAACAAACATTACAAGAAAAAATTGAATCTTTTTTCACCCACATCACTAAATAAAGTCAATGATCTGTCGAAAAATAGTTTCCCTACCTCTAAGGCCCTAGTAAAGGCCATAGTAAGATCTGTGTACACTCTATCTCAACTTTGTAGGTCTACACTAGGTACTTTTGTTGTTGATGTTGTTGTTACTAAACCCCCTTAAACAATTGACCCAATTCTCAAACACCCTTTTCAGCTCATCCCCCAATACAATCTCCCAAATCAAAGTTTAACAAAGATTACAAAAACAAAAGTTGAATCTTTTTTTTACCCACATCACTAAATCACCTAAAACAATTGACCCAATTTTCAAACACCCTTTTTAGTTCATCCCAAACAAACAATCATCCAAAGCAAAGTTTCCAAGAATATGCAAAAAAAATTGAATCCTTTTCACTCATATCACTAATCACCCAAATTCTCAAACACCATTTTCAGTTCATCCCCTTAAACAATCACCCAAATCAGTGTTTCCAAGAATATGCCAAAAAAATTGAATCTTTTTTCACTCACATCACTAATCACCCAAATTCTCAAACACCCTTTTCAGTTCATCCCCTTAAACAATCACCCAAATCAATGTTTCCAAGAATATGCAAAGAAAATTGAATCTTTTTGCACTCACATCACTAATCACCCAAATCCTCAAACACCCTTTTTAGTTCATCCCAAAACAAACAATCACCCAAAGCAAAGTTCCATGAATATGCAAAAAAAAAAATTGAATCTTTTTTCACTCACATCACTAATCACCCAAATTCTCAAGCACCCTTTTTAGTTCATCCCAATCAAACAATCACCCAAATCAAAGTTTCCAATAATATGCAAAAAAATTGAATCTTTTTCAAAAATTTTATGGATAAATAGAAGGAGAGGAGGGGGATCTTACAGTGCAGCAACCATGGCGAAGGCAAACACCAAGAGGAGGAAGAAAGATTGCTAGTAAAACTTCACATAGAATTGCACATCTTGAGTCCATTCTTGAAGACACCACAGGAGTATTTTGAAGGGGTGAGGAGAAATGATGACTCAAATGCCACAAATGGCTGAAATGAGTTGGCATTTGACAATTTGCATATAATAATAAGTCAAATAAAATGACAATTTAATTTAATTATTTATTATTTTTATCTTTTTCACGTTATAAAAGTCCTTTAAAATTTAAAAATTACGAATAGATCACTCAACATATTGATATATCACATCTATCTTTGTCAATACAAAATACATCTCTTCTGATATATCACTCAACATCTCGACACATCTTGTTCAGAGACTTTACCATTGCTGATATACCACACATTTATTTCAATACATCACGTTCTGTTACATCGCATAAGAGTGATGTATCTGACAAAATATATCACATCTTCATATATTATCTTTGTTGATACAAGATACACTTATTTTAATATATTATGATATTAAATTTCTTAAATTAAATATTAAATCATCAAAGTGAGTCACACAATGCATATTTATGGCTTTCAAATTTGTGGAAGCTTGTTATAATGAGGCATAATGTGGAAGAGATTTGATCTTTGGTTAAAAAAATTCCATATATGAGTTGACAAAACAAAAGGAAAATAATATTAATGATAAGACATATATTTTTTTAAAAAAAAAAATTGTGTGTGTTGAATATAAGAGGGTAATTAAGTCACTATAAAAAAAGAAAATAAATTGTTCACACAACTAAATCCATCACATGTCATCATTTATTATAATGTACATGTATGTATAGTGATGATTGATTTAATAGGGGTGTAAAAATATTCAACCGATCAATAAATCAAATTGAAACTAATATTATTGATTTATTGTTATTAGATTATTGATTTAATGAGTTTTCAATGGTTTTATAAAAAAAATTCTCGACTTCACATGTGTTTAATTTGTAAATTCAATTATATTTTCGTACATAGAATAAGTATATTCTTGCATATAGAATATTTTTATCTAATTATATTTGCACGAATATTTGTTTCCATCAATCTTGAATGGAGCCAAAGATTCACTATTTTTTGACTTTGGGGTATGATGGAATAAAGCAAAATGATTCTTTAAACTGTCTGCGCTTCTTTCAATTGTGAAGTATCAGTTAGTCAATCCAACTTTCGACGCTCATCATGGGTCATCCAGAAACAGTCGCTCTATGTTTTTAAACATTGAGGTCAGACGGCGTATATCCGATCTCCCCTTACCCCGCAATGGGCGGGATCCTTTGAGGCGCTGGGGTGATTTTGTTGTTTTATATTTGCAGGAATAATAAGTATATCTGCTATAAAGTCCCAAATCATCTCTATATTAATCTACCACTAATTATTCTATAAAAAAAATTGAAAATAAGACATGCTAAAACTTTTATTAATTTTTTTTTCAAGAACCAGAGAATATCAACTAACAAGTATTTTCTAGATCAAATAAATCTAGAATTATTTTTTTTCCTATTTTCCAAAAATAAAATAAAATATAAATAAAAAGATTATAATAACTAGACTGTGAGAGGCCTCCATTCTTCATCTTGGTCGTGACCATGAACCACAATTGCATAAATTGCATAAATAATTCCAGGAATATATCCTAGTAGAGTTAAAACCAAGCAAATCAAGAATTCACACTGCAAAAAAAAAAGATTAATAATAATAATAATAATAATCAAAGTAATTAACAAAATTTATTGTGTTGAAAAGATCGTAAGTATTTGATTCTTTGATACTCAAATTCGTATGACTAATTCAGATGTATAACAACAACAACAACAATATATCCAGTGAAATCCCACAAGTGGAGTCTGGGGAGGGTAGATTGTACGTAGTCCTTACCGCTATCTCATATAAGTAAAAAGGTTGTTTCCTATGACTAATTCAGATGTATATCATCTAAAATTTATTTTTTAAAAAAGCATCATATAAGATCACTAAGCATGATGTATTAACTTAATAGACTTTCGATATGGCGCTTTAACGGTCAAAGAATTGTGACATAATTAAAAGTATTTTTTTTGACTTATATACCCATTATAATTTTTCAAGAAAAGTTGTTCAAATAAACTTCTTGATCATAAACATGCAATAAAAAAACTTACAACAACAAACAACAAAAAATGACATACTCAGTGGAATCTCGCAAGTAGGATTTACGGAGGATAAAATATATGCAGACCTTACCACTACCTCATAGAGATAGAGAGTTTGTTTTCGAAAGATCCTTATCTCAAAAATATCAGACCCCAAAAATAGAAGATATTACAACAACAACATTACCCCATTGCCTCAAAGGCTCCCGCCCATTGCGGGGTAATGGGGGGTCGGATATACGCAGCCTGACACTTATGTTTAAAACATAGATCGACTATTTTCGGATGACCCATGATGAGCGTCGAAAGTTGCATTGACTAACTGCTACTT
>JAOTQR010000097.1:713520-725079 GCA_025774065.1 Solanum ossicruentum | reverse complement strand
CAAAATTTATTTATGAAAAAAAATAAATTCAATTAAATGATTATCAATAATAATCACATCACACTACACCACACCACACCACTCAAGACTCAAGAGTAGAATCTTTTTTTAAATTCTACTCGCGAAATGCTTTATGCATTGGATATATCGAAATACATCAGTAAAAAAAAGTCTTTTAGAATTTTAGGACACAAATCCCCAAAAATTACTGTTACATAAAAACCCTACCCTTTTGGCTCAAAATCTTTCCCTTTCTGTGTATACATATCGATTTCCCCTTTTTGCATTGTGAATTTCAAGTAAAAAAATCAAATTTTTGGAGTGAACTTTGATGGATTACAACTACAACTCGGCCAGCATGCACCCGTCAGCATCGACGACTCCGCCGCCGGCGTCGATGATGATGACGACGACTGATGCACATCCTCCGATAAGTTCGCAGCATCAGTCCATCAGTTTCTTCACTCAGCAAGCCATGCGAGGTTTATTCCGTTTCTCTGAATTTTGGATTTTTTTTTCTGTTTGATGAATGATTTGTGCTAAAAACAAAAGGATTTTGGGTTTGTTTGTGTGAAGTGTATCGGAGAGGTTTGTGGTTAATCTGGGGGAGAATGTGGTTGATTGATGAGGGGAAGAGTGGTTCTTTTTTGTATTCGACAACAACATACCCAATGGAATCCCACAACTTTTTTATATTCAAAAACCATTTTTTTTTCTTTTTTTTGTGTTTTGTGTTGTTTGATATGAAGTTTAGCAGAAACATTTGTGGTTTTTCTGGGTGAGAATGTGGTTTGATTGAGGAGGTGAAGAGTGGTGTTAGCATTCTTTTTTTTTTATTATCTGTGTTTTGTGTTGTTTGATTTGAAGTTTATCAGAAAAGAAACATTTGTGGTTAATCTGGGTGAGAATGTGGTTGATTGAGGAGGTGAAGAGTGGTGTTAGAAGTGTTTTTATCTTCAATGGGACGGACTGGATTTTGGGTTTTATTTGTGTTTTTGTGTTGATTTATATGAAGTTTATTAGGAACATTTGTGGTTTATATAGGTGAGAATGTAGTTGATTGAGGCGGTGGGGAGTAGTTTTAGCCGTTCGATGGACAATTCTGTATTGAAGGAAGGGGTTTTTGGGTTTTGTTTGTAGTAGTTTATGTGGAGTACTTTCGGGAATGTTCTGCTGAATCTTGATGAGGATGTACATTTGAGAGAAGATGTGGTTAATCTTGATGTTGATGTTGTTAATTGAGGAGGCGGAGAGGGGTGCTAGTATTATTTTTCCGTTCAATGGACAATTTTGTGTTGATGGAAGGGTTTTTTGGTTTTTATTTTTGTTTTGTGTTTAGCTTATGTGGAGTACATTTGAGACACGTTGATTGGTGAAAGGGATTTTTTGGTTTTATTTCTGTTTTGCTTATGTGTAGTACATTCGGGAGAGGATGTAATTAGTCTTGATGAGAATGTATTTAATTGAGGAGGTGGAGAGTAGTGTTTTCTGTTCAATGGACAATTCTGTATTCACGTATATGTGTTCTGTGTTTAGCTTATCTGGAGTACTTTTGGGAGACGTCGCGGTTAATCTTGATGAGGATGTAGTTAATTAAGAATTTAGTTAATTGAGGAGGCAGGGAATAGTGTTGATGTTGTTTTGTGGCAGAGAATAATTATTTCATCATTTTTTTGGGTGGCAATTTGAGTTTGGATGGCTAATTAGTACAAAGAACTATCTGTTATGAAAGGTTGTGACTTGTTGATGTAATAAAACCTTTCAAGATTTTTTTTTTTTTAATTTTGTGTTTTTAACATTGTTCCTTCGTCAAAGCAGCTGCTTTTAGATAGCTGGTAAAATTAGATTACAATAGTAGGTAACAACCATCTAGAACTTTGTTACATTGAAGTGATGATAGAGTTGTCGTGTAACTAACAAGTCACGAGTTCAAGCAAGCAATTACTACAGTAGGTAACAACCATCCAAGACTTTGTTACATTGAAGTAATGATAAAATTGTCGTGTAACTAACAAGTCACGAGTTCAAGCAAATAGGTACTACAGTGGGTAACAACTATCCAAAGCTTTGGTGCATTGAAGCAATGAAAAAGTTGTGTGACTTAATTAAGTCACGAGTTTGAGCAAGCAATCCCTACAATAGGTAACAACCATCCAAAACTTATGTACCAATATTGGAGCAGTGGTAAAGTTGGCATGTAATTTATAGGTCACGAGTTCGAGCCAACAATTACTAAGTTACCAGTTAGAGCAAGCAATTATTAAGTCACGAGTTCAATTTACGATTTCGAGCAAGCAATTACTAATGATATTACATTAGAATAAATTATTTACGTCACATCACTTAGGTTGCAGTCCTTTCCTTAAGATAAGAGGAGTTGCATGAATGGTAAGCCCCCTTCACTTCTATCCTTAAGGTTGTGTGTTCAAGTCATCAAGGGTGCATCACTTCTAACCCTAAGGCTGTGAGTTCGAGTCATCTGGTGTACTTTGAAAGACAAAATAGGAAACGAAGGGGTCTACGCAGATATAGGGGCTTTTGTAGGGGAGGGTTGGGCTTTGCTTAGCGGGTTGGGCCTTCCTTTACCCGCCTTCTGCTTGTACTCCTCTTTTATTATTAATAAAAGGCCCAATGGCCATAATTTAATCCCAAAGGAAAAAATCCTACTCAGGCAAAATGCTTTGTACATCTGTCTCTACTAAAGTAAAACTTCAGTCATTGGTCAAAGAAAGGTCTATCTGATTTTTTGACACATACCCTAAATCACTGCTTGATGCACCCCACTTCGTTAAAGTACTGTTCACTGAGAAATCCCTCTGCCATCTTTGCTCTCAATCTCACTCTCTATCATATCAATTTCTGTTTTTGCGTCGTGAATTTGCAAAAAGTGAAAATCAAAATTTTGGAGTGAATTTTGGTGGATTATAAGTATAGAGCGATCGGTGAACATCCTCCTCCTTCTCCGATGAGTTATACATATCCTCCTCCTCCGATGATTACACATACTCCTCCTCCTCCTCCGATGATTACACATCCTCCTCCTCCTCCGACGATTACACATCCTCCTCCTCCTGCTCCGATGAGTTATACATATCCTCCTCCAATGATTACACATCCTCCTCCTCCTGCTCCGATGAGTTATACATATCCTCCGATGATTATGATGATGATTACACATCTTCCTCCTCCTCCGACGAGTTGTACACGTCATCAGTTTCTCACTTACCTCACTCAACAAGTCATTCAAGGTTTATTCCCTTTCTCTGGATTTTCACTTTATTTTTTTCTGTTCAATTAACAATTTGTACTAAAGAAAGGATTTTTAGTTCTGTGTTGGTCTATGTCTAGTGCATTAGGAAACATTTGTGGTTAATCTGGGTGAGAATGTAGTTAATCGTGGACGCGGAGAGTACTGTAAGAATTCTTTTTCTATTCAATGAGACTATCCAGGTTTTGGGTTTTATTTGTGTTATGTGTTAGGTTATGTGAAATATTCGGGAGACGATGTGGTTAATCTGGTTGAGAGTGTAGTTGATTGAGGAGGTGGAGAGTAGTGTTAGCATTGTTTTTCTGTTTCATGGACAGTTCTGTATTGATGGAAGGGGATTTTGGGTTTTATTTGTGGTTTGTGTTAGCTTATGTAGAGTACTTTCAGAAACATTTGCAATTACTCTAGGTGAGAATTTACTTGATTGAGGAGGTGGAGAGTAGCGTTGGCATTATTTTTCCGTTCAATGGACAATTTTGTAGTGACAGAAGGGGCTTTATGTTTTATTTGTGTTTGTGTTAGCTAATCTGGAATACGTAAGGGGAGACAATGTGATTAATCTCGATGAGAATATAGTTAATTGTGGAGGTGGAAAATAGTGTTAGCATTATTTTTCTGTTCAATGGACCATCCTATAGCGATAGAAGGGATTTTGGGTTTTATTTGTGTTTCGTGTTGGCCTCTGTGAAGTAAATTTGCAGATGATTTGGTTAATCTGGGTAACTTGACGAGGCGGAGAGTAGTTCATTTTCCGTTCAATGGACTGAAAATGCAACGAGAGAAATCAGAGGCGGAGTTTGGATTTTTGATCTTTTTCTTTGTCTGTTGGATGAACTCTATAGTGATACAAGGGATTTTTGGTTTTGCTCATGATCTGTGTTAGCCTTTGCGAAGTACAATTGGAGACATTTTGGTTCATATCGATGAGAATGTAATTAATTGAGGAGGCGGAGAGTAGTGTTAGTGTTGTGTGGTTTGTTATACTGAAGTGTCAATGGTGATTGAGTAAAGAGGATGAAGCATTCCTTTTCAGGAAAGTTGATAAATGTGCAAGAGTCGGAATCCTAAATTGGAAGTGCAATAGAAGGAACAAATCTATAAGTATTTCATCACCCTTTTTTTGTGGCAATTTGATTTTGGAAAGTTAATTAGTAGAAAGAAGTATCTGTCTTGAAAGGCTATGACTTTTTGAAACAATAAAACCTTAAAGGTTTGGTTTGGTTTTGTTTTGTTTGTTTTTTTTTTTTTGTTTTGTTTTGTTTTGTTTTGTTTTTTTTTTTTTGTTGAATATTTTTAACATTTTTCCATTGCCAAAGCCAGCTGCTTTTAGATAACTGGTAAAATCTGCTTGTATCCTTAGAAGAGCATTATTTTCTATCCCCATAAGATAGGAATCACTCTATTCATGAAGTGTTTCCAAAAGCAACTGCCTTTTTTTTCCTTCTGTAATCTTGTTTCTTCTTTAACTTAATTTCTAACGAATATGGTATTTGTCTTATACTTGATGGTGTTCATTTAAGAGAAAGATCAACTTTTGATTTGTTGAATGTCCTGGAATTGTGTATGCCTGTGCTAACCAAGCACAGAACTGAAGTGGATGAAATGTAGTTACTTTGAAGAGATGAATTTTCAAGTTTGAGGTTTTTTGTTGCTCCTGACTTTACTTGATTTCATGGTGCCTGCATTGTCCAATTTATGGTTGTACATTGTATTTTGAGACTAAGTTGTGCCTCTTTGCGATGGTTATCACAAGTTTCAGCTGGCTATGTGGCGCCTCATTTTGAAAACAACCTTGGTCATATCCAAAACCAACCTGCCAATATGCGTGAGGCAATCCAGAGAGAGATTGAGAAGGAGCGAATTCAAGAGGAGATTATTGCAGAAGAGGTTGCTCGAAGACGCATGCTGGAGTTGGAAGTAAGAAGAGAGCTCATGATGGGAAGACAACTAGCACAGCAGAGTGGAGAGGGATTGGCTCCTTTTTCTTCAGCGGGAATGAGTTTCTCTCCCACACTTCCAGTGTTGAATCAACAGAGTGTTGTTAGGTCTGTAGAGGAAAGAATTGCAAGGTCACTTGAGGACCGGACTGGAAGGGGGATACCAATCTCTAGATTGGGTGCAAGAAATGAGACTGGGAGACTTGAACTAATACCATTTGAGGAGCGGATTTCAGAGAATCCTTTTCAGCAGCGAAGTATGGAGCCACAAATTTCTGCCTTGGAGCCTGTATTCCACAGTTCAATGCCAATGATTTCTGACTTGCAGCCACCTTCGGAGCCTAACAAAGATAAAGACAAGATCATCTTGCTGGTCAGTATGTCTTTTTTTGCGTTCATCCTGCATGTCTATTCCATTTTGCTATCCTGAACTAGACATCATACTTAATATTTCTGTTGAAGTTTTTCTATTCTTTTGTTTCCTCTCTCTCTCTCTCTCTCTCTCTCTTGTGGATGACGTGAGTAGTTTGATAGAATTGTTTTTCTGGATTCTATTCAAAATAATTGCTAAAATCAGTCAATGCATATATCCATCTTTATGCTTTGTATTGGTTTGTAACTAACACTATTGTCTCCCCTCCAATGCATGATTGCAGCTAAGCTCTGTTTACAATGCAGTCTCGTAGGTCCTTTCTCTCGTTGTCTTTATGTATTTCTGTGTGCGTGCTTGTACTTATTTTCCCCTGTTTCTTGCACGCTTCTCCTTTATCGAACGGTAGAATTTTAACTGGACCCTTGGTAGCTCTCTAACCTGCCAATTTGATCTAGCAAGAAGAATAAGGGAGTAGATCGACTCTATTTTATCTGTAATTATTTTTTTATCTCCCCTCCAGGGCCTTTTGATAACTACCAAGGTTACTAAAGTAGGAGAAACAGCCTCTCTATCCCACAAAGATAGGGGTAAGGTATGCGTACATTGGGTGTATCTCTGTATAAAGCAGTGCACATATTAGGTGTAGGCAGAGTTTTCTGATAATTTGATATTAGCTTCGTGTTATGCCTGACGCTGGCTTGGTGCGATATTAAAAAATATTAGAAATTCCAAACATTTAAACTATACCGATATCCATTATTTGTGTAAAATCTGGCTTTTATCGTATCTCGATTTTTATGAAGTTAATTAGGTATAATAGGATATCAGTACCTTGCATCACTAATCTGGTTGAATTTTGAAGCATTGTTTGTTTACAAACTTCTCTTGAGCTTTTGGTTTCAGGGTAAGCCAAGCACAAGTACCTCTGGAGCAAAACGAAAAGCTGTCACACCACCAGTGGAGATTTCCAGCCAGCCTCCTCCGTTCGTTGTTCCAAAGAAAAATGATAAAGAGGACTGGAGTTGTGCACTTTGCCAGGTAAGTACGACAAGTGAGCGTGGCCTAAATGATCACCTCCAAGGAAAGAAACACAAGTCCAAGGAAGCTGCTTTGCGAGAACATAGGATTGGTAAGAACTACAGTATCGGTCTTTTCCCAAAGAAACCTAAAGTTACTGACCTTCCAGAAGCCAGCGGCAATCTGAGCATGGATCAAGTGGTAAAACCCAAAGTTGAATTCTTGGTTCATAACAAATCAGGGGAAGGATCATCTCTGGTACTTTTGGAGAAGGAAGATGCAAAGGACACCATCACCCCATCTGTGGATCACCCTGCTGATGACATGAGCAAAAGTGAAGAAGCAGATGCAGCTCCAAAAAAGCAGAAGACTGGTAAGAAGAAGAAGTTGTTCCCATTTTGGTGCGCAACATGCAAAGTAGGGGCTTATTCAGAGGTGTCACTGGAGGCACACAGGGTAGGGAAGAAGCATAAAGCTCGCTTGCTGGTGCTCAGCACCGCTGCTGCTGCTACTTCAGCTGCTAAGGTTGACAGCACTCAAACTGTTAATAAAGCAGTAGAAGATGTTGCAGAAACTGAAGCGATCAATGAGGTGGGTGCGGGTGTTGATGCCATTAACCCCGACAAGCAGGAAGAAGTGGTCACCACCGGCGATAACTGAGTTTCAGTTATTGTCAGAAGTTCCATAGGTTAAGATGTAGATTTTAGGGGAGGGATTGTGAGGTAAACTGTTGATAACTTGTCTAGCAATTGTGATGTTGTACTCTTTAACAATTCCAGCTCTGTTTAAATTGTTGGCTATTTTTCAGTTTTTGCAAAAATGAAAAAAAATTTATGCAATTGGGTTTGGATGGAAAAACAATTATGACTTGTTTTTTCATATCAAGGTAGGTATATGACATGTCATTGGCCTGGCCCTTGACATACAACAACAAATCTAGGTTAACCTCCTTTGAAGTACCTGTGTGGATTTGGGAGTTGCTTTTGCGCTGGCTTTGCTAGCTTGCATGACGAGCTATAAGATGCTCGATCAATCAGATCCCACATATGGGGTCTAGAGAGGGTAGTATGGAAGTATATCTCATCCTACCTTGTGATGGTAGGAAGATTGTGACACTCAACTCTAGGATAGATGAACAACTTCCTACAAAACTCTCTACCCTAATACTTACCTCCACGCGCTCCTATCAAGGATCATTTAAGTTGTGTCATAACCTCCATAGTCACCCCAGTACAAATACCATTTCAATCCCATTCTGACTAGGTTTTCCTCATTTGAAATCACATCTAACTGTTAATTTCTACAAGTTATAGCCTGCTTGAGGTAGTTCATGGTAAACAAAAGTGCAATTCATACAAGATTGATGTCTCAATTCCAAGCAAGTATCAACTAAATATTTCATGTCGCGTCATCCAATGCAGAAATCAAACAT
Source organism: Solanum ossicruentum (assembly GCA_025774065.1). Classification (NCBI taxonomy): domain Eukaryota; kingdom Viridiplantae; phylum Streptophyta; class Magnoliopsida; order Solanales; family Solanaceae; genus Solanum; species Solanum ossicruentum. Next base: position 717,052 of record JAOTQR010000097.1, on the reverse strand, counting down.
AAGATACATCGCAAACTTCTCCAACAAAAACATCATCATCACCAACATGATCCCACAAGTGAATTGAAACTCGAAGAGGATGGTGTATACACAAACCATCAGTAGAGATTATTTCCGACAGACCTTCAACTCTAGGAAAAACAAGCCAAAGTAACAAAAGTCAAGAAGCCACCATAGCATTACTCAAGGGAACTACTTGAAGAATGCATTCTAGTTAATGTAAAAAAGCAGTTATCTGACTATATATTCATCATTGCCAATCAATATAGCATGTGTATCATTATCACTAGATATATCTGAGTTATCTTTACACAAAAAACGCATAAAGCATACCTACATATTGAGGGGGGGAAAAGACATCTATTGGTAACTTCGAATTTTTCTTGAATAAAGGATAAATCCTCAAGGGTCATTACAAACCTCTTTTGGATAAGCTACAACTTCCATAGCGCTCGCCTAGATCAAAAGTTTTTTAAGTGGTATTTATTGAAAATTGAAGGATGGATCAAACCCTCAAAGCAACAGGATCTTGCCACGATATTTTCCTCTTCTCAACACGAGAAGTTCCTTCTCCGACATTCCTGCATATCGATAGCTTTAAGTCTCTGTGTTGATCATCGTTCATGTTTTGAATCAATCCTCTCGTTGGCTCCTCAAAGTTCACTGGTTCAGAATTTGCTTGGGGCTCCTCTTCCCCCATCTGCAAAATGAGATGTCAAAAGCAAAGTGTTAAAATGTATTACTCGCGAAGTGTATAACATATACAACCCTCTGTTGCATTTTACACAATACTCTTTTCTTTTTAAACTGTCCCCAAAAAAGAACGATGCATTTCTATATTTCAAGACTCGTTTAAGTTCAAACTAGCGATTTCTTGTTCAGATACTTACCGAGATTTCATTCAAATCAATGACTGGAGCTCGACTAGGCAATACAACATCTTTCCCGCCATGACCAGTTTCCTGATTCAAATCAAAGACGGGCATGGTGCTCCTCGAAACAAAACCATTCCCAGCAAATGACCTGTCATTCTGATTCAAATCAAACGCTGGAGCTGCCTTTTGGAGTAGCATTTCCTTTCCACTATATACTCTCGCTTTGTGCTTCAAACTTGAAACTGTACTACGTTGAACAGTGTCTTTTCCCATAGGTAATGCCTGCTTATGATTCACAAGAATATCAGCAGGCGTCTTCTGCAAGGAAGCTTCCTTCGCAACTTGAATCCTCGCTTTCTGTTTCGTCCCAGGAAGAGGGGGCAGTTTGTGTAGCTTTGCCTCCTTTTTGCTGGGAAATAGATCTTTCATACCGTTCTTACCAAAGAACTCCAAGTTCTGCAGTGCTGCTCGTTCTTGCTGTTCCACATGACTTGATGACTTCATCTGCAATAGGTATTTACGTCTTCGGCGCAAGAAACTGCAAATATGCAGAACGCATTTAGATTAAAAGAAAATGCTGCTCATTGCGAAAGCCATTTGCATTATCAGAAGAATATCGAGAATTTATGCTTTGATAGATTCAACCTTTGATTCTTACCATCGATCAATTGCACTTTTTGAACCATGGGTTCAGAATTCAGTATTTGTTAACGTTGTAGTAAAATTAACACACTTATCTATTGCTATGTGGGAAAATATGGGTAAAGTTCCGCCTCTGCCATCAATAGATGCACATAAACAGCAATAGGATCATGGTTAAATCAACAATCTACCGTTACAAATTCTCCAGACATAGTATCTATTCGACAACCAATAATCCAACGATTTAGCCTCAATGTCCAAACTAAGTCGATCTCAGACAATCTTTTATTAGAACCTACACTACATAACGAAAATACCATAGACTAAGCAAAATTCAGAAAAAGAAACAACAAAAAACTTACTGAACTTCAGCAAGTAATCTTTGTTTCCTCAATTTTGCGTCTTCCAATTTGTCCCTCACGGCATTAGTTTCCTGTAAATAATTGTAATAAATAAGTTACACCTAAATTAACTGAATATTCACAAACACAATTTCTTATGCAGCTAGATGTAGCAGAAATTAAACGAAGTCCTATTATAATCATCAAGTAGCTTTAAGTTTCTCAAATGAACATGCAACTGACAAAGTTCTCAATTCGAAACTGGTATAAGTTTAGAGAAATACAAGTCATTCAATTCATAAACAAAACTAAGGAAAAAACAACCACCAACTTAAAACAACTGATGAATAAGCAAATCCAGGGAAAGCCCCAATCGTTTTTTTGCAACCGTGATGTCCAAGCCAGTTTACGCACACCTCAACTGATTCCACTGGGTACGCGCTACCTCCCACATCTCACCAGCTCAAGTGTCGTGTAACTCAATTAATTCCGCAGGTACTTGCTACTTCCTACCAACACAAAGTCTAAAACTTATTCTCAATCATATCATCTAAATACACAAATCCAGGGAAAGCTCCAAACGTATTTTTGCAACCGTGATGTCCAAGACAACTTACGCACACCTCAACTGATTCCACTGGGTACTCAGTACCTCCCACATCCCACCAGAACAAGTGCCATGTAACTCGACTAATTCCACGGGTACTTGCTACTTCCTAGCAACACAAAGTCCAAAACTTATTCTCAACTATATCATCTATATAGATCTTTTCCTTCAATTCATACACAAAACTAACTAAAACACAAGAACTAACATAAAACACCTATTGAATAAACAAATCCAGAAGAGAACCCCCCAATACTAGAGAACTGAAAAGGCCTGGAAACAAAACACATCAAACCCAACCCAAAACAACAAAAACACCAATAGAAATCTAACTACAGGAAGCTCCACCAGAGACAAATCAAGAACCTATTCTACACAAAATCCCCAACATCACACAACGACAACCAAAATTAATCAAGAATCAGCATAGATCTTCATAACAATAAACCAAAACAACCCCAATTTTCTATTTTTTTTAATACCTTATGGAGTTCTTGATAGTCCTGGAACAAAGTCTGATGCTTCAATCTAGCCTTATTATCCTCAAACACCACATGATGTGATGATTCTAAAGCAACCATTTTCATCTTCTTAGACATATCAATGAAATCACAGAGAAATCAAACAAACAAATGCTTAAATCACAAAAAAGATCCAATCTTTGGAGAAATTAGACCAAACCAAGAAAAGGGTATGGCGGCATAAGAGAGAAAAAAGAGAAAAGAGACGTGTGAAAGGAAAAGATAGAACAATAATACAACACAAATAGGGTAAGAAAGAAAAAAGAAGGGTAATAGAGAAAGAATAGAAAAGACACACACAATGGGGGTGTTTGGGGGAGTGGGGGTAAGAGATAGAGAGTGTATTGTGGTGAGAAAAAAGAAAACTCTGACCAAGACAAACCCACATAAACCGGTAAACAAGAAAAAAAGAAAAAAAAACAGTAATACACAAAACATTATGTTTATTGTTTGTTGTTCTTTTAAGACAGTGATGAAGATGGAGAGATATGGGGGTGGGATGGGAGGTATTTTTTAGTGGGGTTGGGGGGGGGAGGGGGTTGTAGC
>JAOTQR010000097.1:623056-636210 GCA_025774065.1 Solanum ossicruentum | reverse complement strand
ATGTGATTTGTATCACCAGAGACACATCAACCAGTTCAGAAAGTTGAAGCTAATTAGTGGTGGGCGGGAGCGGGGGGGCGGTGTGGGGGGGGGGGGCGGGGGGGGGGGGGGGGGGAGGGGGGGGAGGATTAGAAAGTGATAAAAAAAATCTGATGGATAAATTTTGTAGCTAAAAAGTAAAAATCAGTTCCTGGTCGTATTTTATGATGAATTATAAAGAGAATCGTGTTATTTGCAAATCATTTAGGAAAAAATTACTCTCTTCGTTTAAAAAATAATGACTTAGTTTGACTTGACATGAAATTTAAGAAAATAAGATTTTTTTTTTAATTTTGTGGTTGTAAATTAAAGTTATGTCAAATGTACCAAAATGTCTTTTAATCTTGTTGCCTTAAATATGTCACGTTGAAAGTTGAATTTAAAATGTTGCAAAAAAGAAAAGAGATCATTATTTTTAAACAGACAAAAAACGAAAGTAGATCATTCTTATTGAAATAGATGACATACTAGTTTTCTTATAGTATGTGAGAGTCTTGAAAAAAAAACTAACACAACTTAATTTATCATATTCTCTAAAATATTTCACTATTTAAAAAAAATACAAAAATTCTCACTCTCTCATACTCTCAGATATATCACTTCATGAGGTATATCAGAATGTTAAGAGATGGATCTGAAATCGAGACGCGATGTATCAGAACGTTGATGATTTTATGTAAAAAAAAAATTTGATCAGTAGTACCATCCGTTTTTTTCCTCCTTTCCTCTCTATTGATGTGATTATTATTTTTTTAAAATAAAAATTAAAAGATATGGTGTGATTATTAAAGAAGATATTAAAAGATATATAATATGATATAATTATATGAATAACGTCTATCTAACCAAGCTTAGAGTTGAACATTTGGAGCATAAAATAACATATACAATACGAGCAATGCAATATCGATAATGAATTTTGTTCTGATACCACTTTTGTAAGTCGATTCTACTTTTAATTTAATTTCAAAAATTAATTCATTCGAGCATAAAACCAATAAAAGAAATAATAATAGCATTATCCTAGTGCTTCAAAGGCTCCCGCCAATTGCGGGGTAAGGGGGGGTCGGATGTACGCAGCCTGATCCGTATGTTTAAAAAAAATGCGTGACTGTTTTTGGATGACCCATGATGAGTGTCGAAAGTTGCATTGACTAACTGCTACTTTACGATTGAAAGAAGCGCAGACAGTTTAAAAAGTCATTTTGTTTTATTTCATCATACCCCAAAGCCAAAAAATAGTGAATCTTTGATTTTATCCGAGAATAAGGTGGACCAATAAAACCAATAAAAGAAAAATAACAATAAAGTAGCAATGCAACTAATTGGAGAAATAGAAAAAAAATAGAAATTACTTACTGTTTGATGAAAGAAAAAAGAAAGTGAAAATTATTAGCAAAAATGCAAAGTAGAAAATTCTAGATTTATCCATTAATTAAAACTTTTGATATTGTATTAGTAGTAGTTTAATTTGATTTTCATATGTGATAAAAACTTGATAGCATAGTATGATCATATTTATAGGCAAAAGAGAAGAACAATTAAAACAATAATTTTCTCAATTACATCAATTTTTCATGGGATTTTCCAAATTTCCTTCTTGTTCTTGTTGTCTAATTATGTTAACAAGCATCTAATCCACCAAGGGACAAAGTTTATTGAATTTTTTTGGTCTTCTTAGATTCACTTAAATGTCATTTAGTAAATACTTAGCATCTACTAACTAACTATTCTAAACCTCATTCTTGCATATATAATTAAAAAAAGAGGGAGTGGTCAATATGAAAGAAAAAATATTTTCTAGAAAAATAAAGAAGTTTAATTTTTTTAATATTTGGTAGGTAAAAGGTATTATCCTAAAAATATTTATACATAATTTAGACAAACCTATAAAATGTAGGTTTCCTGCCTTAGAGATGAGAGGTATGGCTGGTGGGGATCGGGTCTAGAATGAAGACAAGATGTGTTGAAGCCTAGACGGTTACGAGGACCAATTAACGTGAAATGCTACTTGTAATTATTTTTAAAAAATTTTTGCTCTAGAAGTCAATTTCTATGGGTGTTAGTCTATGGATTCTGGCGCAGCAGGGAGTTTCGACCCAACTTTCCCAAAAAATCATACGAGTGGGTCCACAACGAGCCCACCAAGAGGCCTTGGTAGCCTAACAGCGACGAAAAACGCCTGCTAGAATTTTATGGGTCAAGGAACAGGAAACAGGATTTCGGTAGTTTCTGTAATTGTTAGCACACGAATTTCAGCGCTGCAGGGGGCTCCGACGCAACTTTCCTGAAAAAACATACTAGTGGGTCCGCAACAAGCCTGGCAAGATCAGGTTACCCTACGGCGGCGGGGGACGCCTGCTGGGATTTTATGGGCCAAGGAACAAGAAACAGACAATTTCAGCAGTTTTTTATAGGTGTCAGCCCACAAAATTCTGGTGCTATAGGGGGCTTCGGCACAACTTTCTCAAAAGATTATATGAGTGGGTCCACAACGAGTCCGGCAAGAGGCCTAGGTGGCTCGACAGCAGCGAGGGAGCCTGGTAGGATTTTTGGCACAAGGAACAGTAAATAGGCAATTTCAGCAGTTTTCTATGGGCGTTAGCCCACGGATTCTAGCGCTGCATGGGGGTCCAACACAAGATTGCCAAAAAATCATACTAGTGAGTTGGCAACGAGCTCGACAAGCGGCCTAGGTGGCCGGCGATGTTGACGGATGCTTGGTAGGATTTTTTGGGCCAAGGAAGCCGAAATAGGCAATTTCGACAATTTTCTGTGGGTGTTAGTCCACGAATTCTAGTGCTGCATGGGGTCCAACGCAAGATTTCTGAAAAATCATACGCGTGGGTCGGTAACGAGCCCAACAAGCGGCCCAGGTAGCCCGACGACTTTCGTAGAGGTCTGGTAGGATTTTATAGGCCAAGGAAGTTGAAACAGGCGATTTTGACAGTCTTCTGTGGGTGTTAGCCCATGGATTCTTGCGTTGCATGAGGATCCAGCGCAAGATTCTCGAAAAATCATCTGAGTGGGTCGACAACGAGCCTAGCAAGCGGCCCAGGTGGCCCGACAGAGGCCTGGTAGGATTTAATGGGCCAAGGAAGCCGAAACAGGCAATTTTGGGAGTTTTCTATTGGTGTTAGCCAACGGATTATGACGCTGCATGGGGGTTCGACGCAAGATTCCCGAAAAATCATACATGTGGGTTAGCAACGAGTCCGGAAAGCGGCTAGGTGGCCCGACGGCATTGGCGGAGGCCTAGTAGGATTTTATGGGCTAAGGAAGCCGAAACAGGCAATTTGAGCAGTTTTCTGTGGGTGTTAACCCACGGATTCTGGCGCTGCATAGGGTCTGATGCAAGATTCCTGAAAAATCATATGAGTGGGTCGATAACGAGTCCGGAAAGCGGTCCAGGTGGCTCGACAACATTGGTGAAGGCCTGGTAGTATTTTATAGGCCAAGGAAGCCGAAACAAGTGATTTCAACAGTTTTCTGTGGGTTTTAGCCCACGGATTCTGGCACTGCATGAGGGTCCGGTGCAAGATTCTCGAAAAATCATACGAGTGGGTCGGAAACGAGCACGATAAGTAGCCCAGGTGGCCCGATGACATTGGCGGAGCCCTTGTAGGATTTTATGGGCCAAAGATATCGAAACAGGTTATTTCGGCATTTTGTGGGTGTTAGCCTATGGATTCTGGCGCTGCATGGGGGTCCAACACAAGATTCTTGAAAAATCATACAAATGGGTCGGCAACGAGCTCGATAAGAGGCCTAGGTGGCCCGACGTTGTTGGCGGAGGTTTGGTAGGATTTTATGGGCCAAGGGAGCCGAAACAGGTTATTTCAATAGTTTTCTGTGGGTTTTAGCCCATGGATTCTGGTGTTGCATGGGGGTCCGACGAAAGATTTTCAAAAAATCATACGAGTGGGTCGGCAACAAGCCCAGTAAGCAATCAGGTATCCCGACATTGTTGAAGGAGGCCTAGTAGGATTTTATGGGCCAAAGAAGTCGAAACAGGCAATTTTAGCAGGTTCCTTTGGGTGTTAGCCTACAGATTTTAGCACTGCATGAGGGTTCAACAAAGTTTCCCAACAAAATCATAAGATTGGGTCGGCAACGAGCCCGGCAAGCGGCCCCGGGGGCCCGACAGCGTTGGCGGAGGCCTAGTAGTAGTAGGATTTTATGGGCCAAGAAAGCCAAAACAGGCAATTTCGACAGTTTTCTATAGGTGTTAGCCCACGGATTCTGGCGCTACATGGGGGTTCAGCATAAGATTCCCAAAAAATCACACGAGTGGATCGACAATAAGCCCGACAAGCGGCCCAGTGGCCCATCGATGTTTGCGGAGGCCTAGTAGGATTTTATGGGCCAAGGAAGTCAAAACAGGCGATTTCGGTCATTTTCTGTGGGTGTTTGCCCACGAATTCTGGCGCTGCATGGGGGTTCGGTGCAAAGTACCTAAAAACTCATACGAGTGAGTTGGCAACTAGCCCGACAAACGGCCCAGGTGGCTCGCCGGCGTTGGCGGAGGCCTAGTAGAATTTTATGGGCCAAGGAAGTCGAAACAGGCCATTTCAGCAGTTTTCTATGGGTATTGGCCCACAGATTCTGGCATTGCATGGGGAGTCCGACGCAAGATTCTAGAAAAATATAGTAGTGGGTCTCTAACAAGCTCGACAAGCAGCCCAGGTTGCCCGATGGCATTGGCGTAGGCCTGGTAGGATTTTATAGGCCAAGGAAGCCGAAACAGACGATTTCAGAAGTTTTCTATGGGTGTTAGCCCACGGATTCTAATGTTGCATGGGGGTTCGGTGCAAGATTCCAAAAAATCATATTAATGGGTTCGCGACGAGCCCAATGAGCGGGCCAGCAGCATTGGCGGATGCCTGGTAGGATTTTATGGGCCAAGGAAGTCGAAACAGGCGATTTCAATAGTTTTCTATGGGTGTTAGCCCACAAATTATGGGCGCTGCATGGGGGTACGATGCAAGATTCCAAAAAATCATACGATTGGGTCGGCAACGAGCTCGGCAAGCGACCTAAGGGCCCCACAGCGTTGGCGGAGGCCTGGTAGGTTTTATAGGCCAAGGAAGCCAAAACAGGCGATTTCGACAGTTTTCTGTGGGTGTTAGCCCACGAATTCTGGCGCTGCATGGGATCCGATGCAACTTTCCTGAAAACCCATACGAGTGGGTCCGCAATGAGCCCAGCAAGAGGCCCAGGTGGCCCGGCGGCAGCAGGGGACGCTTGGTAGGATTTTATGCGCCAAGGAACAGGAAACAAGCGATTTTGGTAGTTTTCTGTGGGTGTTAGCCACGGATTCTAGTGTTGTAGGGGGCTTCAGCGTAACTTTCACGAAAAATCATATGAGTGGGTCCGCAACAAGCTTGGCAAGAGGCCCAAGTGGCCTGGCGGTGGCAGGGGACATGTGGTAATATTTTATAGCCCAAGGAAGAGGAAATGGGTGATTTCGATAGTTTTCTGTGGGCGTTAGCCTACGAATTTTGGCGTTGTAGGGGGCTCCGACGCAACTTTCCTGAACAATCACACGAGTGGGTCTGCAGCAAACCCGGCAAGAGGCCCAGGTGGCCCAGCGGCAGCGGGGGACCCCTGGTAGGATTTTATAGGCCAAGGAATAGAAAACAAGCGATTTCGACAGTACGCCCAAAGATTTTGGTGCTATAGGGGGCTCATATGTAACTTTCCTGAAAAATCATACGAGTGGGTCCGTAACGAGATCGATAAGAGGCCCAGGTGGCTCGGCGGCTGCGAGGGATGCCTGTTATGATTTTATGGCCCAAGGAATAAGAAACATACGATTTCGACAATTTCTTGTAGATGTTAGCTATGGATTCTGGCGCTGCAGGAGGCTTCGCACAACTTTCCTGAATAATCATATGATTGGGTCCGTAATGAGCCCGGCAAGACGCCCATGTGGCTCTTCATAGGAAACGTGCAATTTCAGCAGTTTTTTGTGGGTGTTAACTCACGAATTCTGGCGTTGCAGGGGTCTCCGGCGCAACTTTCAAGAAAAATCTTACAAGTGGGTCCATAATGAGCCCGACAAGAGGCCCAAGTGGCCCGACGGCGGCGGGGACGCTTGGTATGATTTTATGGGCCAATGAATAGTAGATTGATGATTTCGACAGTTTTCTGCGGGTTTCAGCCCACGAATTCTGGCGCTGCAGGGGGTTCCGACGCAACTTTCTCGAAAAATCATACGAGTGGATCCACAATGAGCCCGGCAAGAGGCCCAGGTGGCTCGATGACAACGGAGGACGCCTGATAGGATTTTATGGGCCAAGGAAGAGGAAACAAGCAATTTCGACAATTTTCTATGGGTGTTATCTTATATAAGGTATTTTTTTAAACATTATGATATATATGAAGATATCTTGAATTTCCTGAAAACCTAGCAAACAACTCAATAATTTAGATGGTTCAAAATTCACTTTGAAAATTTTCATTTAGTGAAAATTCTGGATTTAACATTGATTGATCCAAATTGACTTGGTACAACTTTTTCTAAAAAACAAATTAATCGTATTAGTAATACTTTGAAAATCTAAATTTGATTATTTCTACTATTTACGCAGTTATTTAATATTAAAACAATAAACCTATCTTGATTTATTCCATTTCTCAAAAAAAAGGGCAAAAAATTAAAAAAATAATAATTCAAATGTAATTGACCTATTTTCACACGTGTAAGTTGGCACGTGTGAAAGTTGAAAAAATGGACACTGTTTTCTTCTGGGTTTCAGACACGTCTTTGATTGATTCTGTCTGCTGCTTTCTTTTGCTAAAAATATACCCTTTTTTGCACACAGAATAACAGCCAATACACTGCATTTCAAAAGTTTACAACTTTGAGAACGAATAAAAAAGCAATCTTTAACTTTGTTGTTCTGTTCTTGAATATGTATTTGATGATGATTTCATAAGGGTGTTTGATTATACAGAAAAAGATTCAATCTTTTTGGGAAAATGAGTGTTTCTTTGAGTGTAATGACGTTTAATCTTCTTGAAGATCAGTTAGCTGACAGTCCAAACTCATGGGAAAAGAGGAAAGATTTGTGCATAAGTGTTATAACTAGTTATTCTCCTATGATTCTCTGTACTCAACAAGGTTTGAATAAAGTTTCTTTCTTTTTTCTGTTTTGGTTTTAGGTGGATCTTGATTGGGGTTTATTTGTTTTTTGTTGAAATGGGTGATTTGGGGTTGCTTGGATTTGTGATTTGATTTATGGGTTTTGTGTCTTTTTGCAATTTTCCTTTTTTTTTCCTTAATCTAGTACTTTCTGCTTATGAGATTTTTCATAAACAGCCTGTCTATCTCTACGTACATTTTACCATTTCACTGACTGGGTATGGTGTTGTTGTTGTGTCCTGTTGCAATTCTTTATGAAAAAGGATTTGTGTTTTGTTTCTGCAACCATTTGCCTAGGACAAAAAAGGGAAAGAAGTTAGTCTATTTGTTGATTTTCTTAATATGTTGATTGTGTTTGCCTTTTAGGTGTGAAGTCACAGTTGGACTATATTCAGCAGTGCTTGCAAGGTAACTCTTTTAGATTGATCTTTTATTTTCGAGTTGATGGTCACATTTTCGTGAGTTTCATACCTCAATTATCATTTCCTTTGTTTTAAACCACACCATGATGTTGAGCTGGCCTACACGGGCTTCTTGTCGATTAGGAGCAAGTTTTAATACAAAGGGAGTGATAGTTTAGGTAGGTAAAGAGAATAATGGATAGCGGAGGTATGAAACTTGTAAAAGCGTGATAGTTTAGGTGTGTTTTTGATGATTGACTCATTTAGTTGTGAAATTTAGCTAGCTTCATTATCTTTGCACATTGTCCATGAAGAATAGGTTATTTTGCTTTTCTGAAGAATTTTTTCGAAGTATCCACATGCTTGTACTCAGAATCAATTGGCTATGAGAATTTGGGGGGAGGGGGGTGTAATGTTGCAACTAGTATAGCTATGTCGGATTGAAGATCTTTGTTTTCAACTTCTCTGGTTGTTCTTTATGTGCGACATTCTGGGAAATGGTTGCCAGAGTGATAGATGACAGTTTGAGAGTCGTGTTTGCTTTGAGTTTACTTCATGTAAAGAGCATATTTCCGTATGTAGAGGGATGGATCAGAGTATAGTTATTGTTCAAATATGCTACGAAGAGTAAGGCATTGAGCGTTTCTTAATAAAGAGGGAGCTTATATTGGATACAATTCTAAGTTTAGCCTTCAAGAAATATCATGTTGTTCAGACTCTCAAAAAATGTTGCTGCACTTGTGTCGATTCATCGAGAAAATGCACTACTTTTGGAGGATCCAACTCGGACCCTGCAACATATTTGAAGAGTCTGAGCAGCATAGTAAAAATAAGTAGGTAGTCAGCAAGCACAATTTGCTTGTAGGTGTGTCTGTCAAAAAATGCATTACGCGGCACATACATTAAATGAGGGATGTAATGTTCAATGCTGTGGTGTAAGGAAGGTGGATGATGGACTACCATGTAAGATCTCCGATTAGAAGACACGGGGGAGGGGCTGTGGAATTGGTAAAGAGAACGACTACAGTTTATAGAAAGCTATTTCAGAATAAGAGATGCCTTTGACTTTTTCTTTCATCTTTTGAGGATTGTTGTGTCATTTTGGCTTATAAAGAGAACAATTCAGCTTATAAAGAGTGGTACATCCTCACCTTATATCCTGGTAATTAGTTTTTCTGGTAATCATCCCGCTCCCACTAAAATTGGGCATTCCAGACATATATCACCTCAACTTGAATTTTATAACCTTAGTTACCTCACCTCTTTCCCTATTAAAAACTCTTAAGAAAGATCAGTTAAAGAAAATAATTGGTGAGCTATGCCGACTCCCCAGACCCCACTTGTGGGATATCACTGGGTATGTTGTTGTTGCTATGCCGACTGTTTATTGAGGAATGCTTGGTTAGAGAGAACATGTTTATGTTGCTTGGAGAAGACGTCTTTCAATAGATTCATGCTGCTGTGTATTCAAGCATTAAACAGAATCAGCTAGATTACACTGTTGACTTCTTACGAAGATAAGCATAGTGACTGGCCTTTTTGTTCATCTCTTAGTACCTAAATTCGTTTGGCACCTCCGGTGTGACATCAGTGTAACTAATACTTTCACTTATCCATACCAAAAATCAATAATAGGTTATCGAGAATTCTTCCTTCCTACTCATTTCTTTCATTGAATACACCTCAAACCTCCTCCTAGTTGTAGTATTTTCTCATTGCTAGAGTAACTCTTCGAGCTTTGCCTTTTTGATTTCCCAAAAACTTTCTCCATTAGAATTGTGACTTGAATTCCAACTAACAAAATAAAATGTAAATTGCAAGGAATTACTTTATAACCAAAAAGTACTAGCAAGTTTTGATCTTGGGTGGATACAAACCAGAATATCTACTGCTATGCTACAAGTATGAGATGAATTCAAGAAATTTTCTAGAAGGAATTCTAGACATGATTTTCCAACAGAAGATTGCTTCTGGTTGTACGTAAAATGGAGAGGAAAGAGGAGTCTTTTTCAAATTCCTTTTAAAGAAAAATAAGAAGATAAATTATGGGGTTAGTGAAAAATTGGATTGTTCAGTTGACATCATTAGCCTCAAGATGCTGTAAAAATGTGTTCAGCCTGTTGCAGTCTAGGTGAGTGAGACAGAGTTAATTGTCCGATACAAATTGAGATAATTGATATGTATCCCAAAACACCCCCGTGTTTGAGACATTAAACCTTAAAGGTTGTTAACATAGTTATGATCTTATAGGCAGCACTGAACATGCATTATGCTGGATATAGGAGAATAGGATGCAAAAGGAGAATGGTGTACTAGTAGTATACATATCGAATAATTAGGCATTAGAATCAATCATATCCTATATCTGGCGTAGCAGGGACTAATATGTTTATGACTTAAAATTATGAGGAAAAATGTAGGGAGCGAAAAAGAGTTGTAATGAGATGGTTCATACATGTTATGATGCAAATTGAGACAAAAACAATAAATATAACAGACAAACAAATGTTAAAAGCTATACATAATGATGTTTGTGTTCATGCTATTCACGTGGGACAGATGAAGAATTTGCCTCAATCACCTGTTCTTATCATCATGTGTTCCCCAAATGATCGTTGTTTATGAAAAATATGAACCTTAGCAACTAGAGTAACTTTAAGATTTTCAAGTGCGTTCTGTGTCCAGGGCATTGTTAACAGCAAATGTAGTACTGCATGGAAGTTAGTAGACTCACATTACGAGCTTGAAACATGATGGTCTAGTAATTAAATGGAGAAGGATAAAGGGACGAGTTATTATCCCTAACTTTCGAAGTTGAACCAACAGATTCCTCGGTCATCAAAAATAGACTTTTGAATACCTTCTTCCCTCTTTTTCATTACTGAATACATTTGTAATTTTACCAAGTTTACTTTATTCATGGAAAATAAGATGATGCATTTTAGAATACATTGTTCACATCAGCCTAAGCGAGTTCTTCATGTGTCTTTAAGAATTACAGTGTATATTTAGTTATTATTTTTATTTTATTGATACGTATTACAGAGGAACATTTATGATTTCCCTTTTTCTTTTGGGATGTTAGTATTCTTTTTCCTTGAGCTGAAGGTCTATCTGTTCTCTTAACTCCCATGCGAAGAGTAAGGTCTGCGTATACTTTACCCTTCCTAGACCTCACTCATGGGATTACACTGGATATGTTGTTGTTGTGTTAGTATTCTTGATGTTGAGGGAGCCAATGGTTGGTCTCTTATTTGTATCATTATTTTTATCGATTAGGTTATGAACAGTTTGGAATATCAAGGAAAGGAGCTGAAGACACTTCTGATCAGCACTGTACCATTTTTTATGACAAGGAAAAGGTCTTTCTACTTTTGTAATGTAACTTCAACATCTGGCTTTGAGAGAATCAAACAGAATTGTTTTTATACAAGTTATCTTGGTTCATCTGGTTTTGATTGAAGGTTGAGCTTTTAGAAGGGGGAACGTTTTGGTTGTCTGAATCACCTTCGGTACCTGGAAGTATGTCTTGGGGTTCTACAGTACCATGCATCACAACATGGGCAATATCCTTTTGATCTGTATATTTAAGTTGTCTTTTCACCTTCATCTTGGTCCTTTTAGGAATTCTTTGATTGTTGGTTATATAGAAAACTATTCATGTATTAAAATTAACATAGGTGAAACCATGTTAGGTACTCCCTCCATCCCATTTTATGGGACACCCTTTGACTTGACGCGGTGTTTAAAGGAAAAAAAAAGACTTCCAAAACTTGGATTACTGAATGCTTAGCTTCCTTTACAAAGACTCTACACATTCCAGTTGAAAGGAGTTGAGCCACCAGGTTTTTCATTTCAGATTGTTAATACAACTATGGATGAGTTCAGTCCCCGTGCTCGAAGGCGAGGTGCTCTGCTCACTTGGCAACATATTGCATCCTTGCCCCCCAGCTTATCTGTTGTGTACTGTGGAGGATTTAACACCCAGAAGGAATCAACTACCGGCCGTTTTCTTCTTGGGAGATCTAGGTAATAATGCCATTGCCATTAATGTTTTATTGTTCACTTCTGCAATCTTATCATTGTAGTACCTTCGCAAACTTGAGCTTACAAATGACTACTAAACTTTCTGGTTTTCCTATTAGACAATGTAATTTGACCTGAACTTTTAGTTATCCAAACAAGGGAAGCATTGCCTTAAGTAGAAATACAACTGGCAATAGGGATGCTGGTTACGAGTTGCGTTGTACTAAGTAGCTTTGATTTAAACTCTATGTTTGCTATAAAAACCCATCGAATATGTACATATTACTATTAAATTTGAATCCAGTAACTTAAAAGTATTAGAATTCACTATTGAGAACTCATAATCGAATAACTTGTAGGTTAGTAGGATTAGTCGTGTCTTTATATCTTGTGTTGTCATTGTCCGCTTTATATGTGTTACTTTTGTTGTATGTATGTACTATCATTTGCTTTCACTTTAGTCTTTTTTCTTTTCCTTTCTTTTCCCTTTTTTCTCATATCTAGTATGTTCTGCTGATGGGGTTTGATATTTTTGAGACGAGGGTCTCCCGGAAACCACCTCTCTATCTCTATGAGGTAGTAGTAAGGTCTGGGTATATTTTACCTTCCCCAGATCCCACTCATGGGATTTCACTGGGTATATTGATGTTGATATTCTGTTATTTCTTTTTCCGAACTGCTTTCATTGCTTTCCCTTGACCCAACGGTCTATTTGGAAACTACCTCTCTACTCTCTTCGGACCTCACTTGTGGGGTTAGTTATTGTTTTTGTTGCTTTTCCCTCTCATGTGAGCAATGGCAGCTTTTTGTTTTTACGAACACGGATTATTACACGGAAGTATGAAATGAATAAGCGATGATTATCTAGGAGAATTATATATATAGCTGACATGTTCTACTTTTCAGAGAGCACGGAGTTGTCGGTGATATGAGAGATGCATGGCCAAACGCTCGTGTGAGGAAAAATGTATCCCTTATACGCACGTATCATGGATTCAAAGGTTTCGTTATCCTCCAAATTTCTGTTTCTATATGAACTTATCGATACATGAGAGACCTACGAAAATCACAATTTGATTCTATCAGGTACCAAGCAAGGTCCACTCGAGTTCCTCAAGTTAATATTCCGAGCACTTTGCCTGTGCTGGGATCGCCAAACACAGGATCTGCATGTAGACTGGATCCTTTTCAGAGGCAGGTCTCTGATACCCGTATCGTGTGAGGTGGTAAGTGACAACATTGATGGTTTTTACCCTTCTTCTCATTATCCTGTATTCGCGGAGTTCATGCTTCCTCGATCAGTGAGGCTGATCGAAGCATCACCTGAAAACGGAAGCTAAAACGATTCCTGCAGTTTTCGCCAGTTCTCTTTTTGTGCATTGTTATTTATTGATTGATTTTTATATGTCTACTACATTGTTCTGAGATCCTGTTTTTCAATTTTCACTGAGATTTGTTTGTAATCTTTCTTTGAAGTTGACGTATGTAAAATGAGTGATTTTGTTGGTTAGAATAGTACATTACCATGTCCTTGTTTTAGT
>JAOTQR010000097.1:604083-622956 GCA_025774065.1 Solanum ossicruentum | reverse complement strand
CGGCACGAACACTAGTGAAATAATTGGGGTATATGCAAGTTGGCACAAATACCAGTGAAATAATAGGGTACATGCAAATTGACACGAATACTAGTGAAATAATAGGGTGCGTGCAAATTGACACAAACATCAATGAAATAATAAGGTGCGTGCAAATTGACACGAACATCCTTGAAATAATCAGGGTGTGTGCAAGTTGCTACAAATACTAATGATATGATCGAGGAGCGTGCAAGTTGCCACTAATACCAGTGAAATAATCGGGGTTTGTGCATGTTGCCACGAACACTAGTTAAATACTCAAGGTGCGTGCAACTTGGCACGAACACCAATGAAATAATTGGGGTGCATCGAGTTAGCACGAACATTAGTGAAATAATCGGGATGCGTGTAAATTGACACGAATACTACTGAAATAATTGGGGTACGTTTAAGTTACCATGAACATCAATATTAATTGAAAAGAAGACGTTTCATTGCCTTTTCGTTTGGTCCTCTAGGTTAGAAAACATTAAGTGATTTTTTTTCATCTGTTTAAATTTTTATTATTTTTTTAATATCTATCTAATTTAGTATTATAATTGGATGTGCAAACTAAGCAATGAGGACTTTTCAACTCTTCATTTAAATTTTGCATTAAATTAGTTGGCTAAGGTTTCTTGCTTAAACTGCAACATTAAGCTTCAGATATAATATTTTTTAGCGTGTGAAAAGAAAAACACGATAAATAATTTGAAACAGAATGAATATTAGATACTAGATTTCAAATTAAATTCCTTGAATAGATGTATGTTTTTATGAATTAAACACACTTGTATCTAATTTTAATGTATTGATAAAGATTTTTCTAATACAAGTAGGCAGTCCAAATCTAGGTCATCAAATATTAGAAAATTATTCCCTTTTAAGTAAATGGAGATTGTGGTTTTTTTTTTTTTTTAAATTCAGTATTGGAAACTCGTTTTAAAATTTGATTAATTTGATTCACGTCAGGTAGGACTTTCATTCGAAGGAAAATGCTCACTATCAATTTTTTTCATATTTAGAGTTTGAATTGACATGTGCTAGTTTTACCATATTTCCCTTACATACCATATTTACATACTGACATGTGCTACTCATTGTTAGTCGCACCTGTTTTTTCCACCCCTTCCCTTCCCTTTCATTCCCTTTTGTCATATCTAGTTCTTTCTGCTTATGGGTTTTGAGACGAGGGTTTTTGTAAACAGCCTCTCTACTTCTATGAGGTAGCAACAAGGTCTACGTACAATCTACTCTCCCCAAAACCCATTTGTGAGATTTCACTGGGTATGTTGTTGTAGAGTTTGAATTGAAAACCTCTGATTAAGTAATTTTGTTTATTGTTTATTCATTCAATTTACTTCTGACAGATATTAATATCTCTGAAATCAAAGTCATTGTCATGAAAAAGACTTTGGTACGATAGAAAATATTTTTTATAAAACATAATTTCAATTTTTCGTATAACGATGTTGTTTATTCAGATATTTTTGTACTGTTATATTAGAATAGTGTTATAGATCAGAATATGTAACGTAACATAACATTAATTGATTTTTCCAAAGAAAATTTGAGATGACTGTTAGAGAAAGATTTGGTTATATTATTTTTTTTTTATATATTTATTTGTGAGAGAATAGTTTTTAAGATTTTTATTTACAAAAATGAGAAAATGATTTTCCTTATGAGTAAAAATTATTTTTCTTCACAATTCTCTCGACTTTAAGAATTAATTTATATTACATAACTATCAATTTCTTCAAAAATTCTATCTAACTACTTGTTAATTTATGATATTATATCTACCCTTTGGAAAATATTTTGTATCGATAAATATTTTTTACGCACTAACTAAATATCAAAAAAATTTAAATAATAAAATCCCCTTTACTTTAATTAATGAAATAAAATGGAAAACAAACAAAATAAAAACTACAATCTCTTCATTCATCCATTGATTGTAAGAATTACCATAAAAAATAATTGTATTATGAATTAAAAAATTCAACCTCAATTAAAGATCACGATCCGAGTTCAAAAAATGAAAAAAAAATTTAATCTAAAATGCGTTAATTTTGTAAATATAAATATAAATTTAAATAAGTTTAATCATTGAATTTTGAATATCAAATAATTATTTTTTTAAAAACAAGTGGGAGGAAAAATTACTTTTAATTTATTAAGTTGCAATAATGTAACATGCATTTACATGTGTTTTCCCACTTCCATAAATATGTTAAATAATTATTCATTAGTTGCAATGCATGGTCCTCAAAGATCCTTGTCTCACTATACCATATAATATTTTTTTTTCAAAAAATTATTATTTATTTTTATGATTTTTTTCTTTTTTAAATCTTGATTAGTTAATTAAATATCTTTTTGTCGCAATCCACATTCAATGATACGTATTTTCCTCTTTGAACTTAAAATCACACAATTATATCTTAATAACAACATATTAACAACAACAATAACATTGTCTCATTGCTTCAAAGGCACCCACCAATTGCGGGATAAGGGGGGTTGGATGTTTGCAGCCTGACCCTTATGTTTAAAACGTAGATCGACTGTTTCCGGATGATCCATGATAAGCGTCGAAAGTTGCATTGACTAACTGCTACTTCACAATTGAAAAAAGCGCAGACAGTTTAAAGAGACATTTTACTTTATTCCATCATAACCCAAAGCCAAAGAATAGTAAATCTTTGGCTCCATCCAGCTGTGGACTACTGAATAACACCATATCGAGCCTCTAAAATACACATATTACATGAATCTAAATTATATTTTGTAAATTTTTTTCTCTTATCTCATAAATATTGAATTCCGTTTAAATGTAAATATTACCTTCAAAAACTTATCGTCAATTTATAAGTTTGTGCCAATTCTGTTTGATCTGTTTCATTTTTAAGTAAATATATAAATTTCAATGATAACAAGAAAACAGGTAATATATGAGCCTGCAGAATATTTCCTTGTTCTAACTTGTCATATTTATTTTTTTTCAATGAGTCAAATTACATAAATTTTGATCGATATTTTTTGATGTATTTTTTTAGCATATTAATATGAAAATAATTCCATCTTATAATACAATATAGTTTTTGAGTTTTAAGATTTTAATCCCAACATAATCTCTCTGTTCAGATTAAGCTATTAAATTTTGATTTGACAAACTTATTAAGAAAAATAACTATTAATATAGTAAGTTTATCGGTTTATCCTTAGTTGATAGGATTTCAAACATATTTAGTCACTATATTTTTCAAAAATATTAACTCCATCATAATAAATTGAGGGTATAATAAAAAAAATATTTATCCTATCTTAAATTTAAACGCAAAAAATATTAAAATAACTTAATTCAAAGTAAGTTTGAAATTAACCATCAGAATTTAATTCAAACTAAGTTTGAAATTAAATTTTGGCATGAAAAGTGAAACAACAAGTACAAAATAGATAAAAGTAAAAGTGCATATTAAGGAAAATAGAATGCCTAAGTTTATAACCAAAGTTTAATCTAATAATAGCAATAACAATGTATTCAGTATAATTTAACAAGTGGGGTATGAAGAGGGTAGAATGTACGCGGACCTTATCATTACTATCATAGAGGTAGAGAGGTTGCTTTGTAGGAACTCTCGTTTCAAAAATTTATAAGCAGAATAAACTAAATATGAGAAAAGAAAAGAAAAAGAGAAGGATTAGAAAGAGCGACTAATAAGGAAAAATACATAATATTTCGTAAATACGATAAAATTAATATATTAAGATAGAAAATGACAATACAAGATATAAGGTAATATAAATACGTTAAAAATAAACAAATATAAGATTAATAATGACAACACAGGAGGTTAAAAGAGATTACTACTCTTACTGACCAAAGTTAATCTAATGATTTTCCATTAATTTCTTCATTAAATGTTTCCAGTAATTTTATTTAACTCAAAGATGACGGCAACCATTCAGATCCAATCTACACCGTTCATGACACAACAAACGCGTCCGATCCAACGGTCATAAATCATCATTAATTTCTTAATCCAATTCCTTAATCCACAATCTTCACTAATTAACTTCGTTTCTCATTATATATAAACAGATTTCCCCAAAGATTTACAGAGAGAGAAAGAGAGAGAGAGCGCTTTAAGCTTCTAGAGAGAGAAAAAGCGGGGTTTGTACTCTAGCGCTCTCGGATTTTGATTTTTTCACTGTGTGTGCGCGCGTGTGTGTGGATCTAGATCTCGGTGAGAGAGGAGCTATGGAGGTCGGAAGGCCTCAGTTGATTCACCGGTGGATCTCGTTTTTTGTGTTGATATGTTTGTTTTCCTACGAAGCTCAGTGTTTTTATCTACCTGGAGTTGCTCCTCAGGATTTCATGAAGGTGATTTTTTCCAGCTGGAAATACTCTTGTGTATTGTAGGATTTTGTTGTAATTATATGAATATGTTGAGATATTGGAGGTTAGAGATTGAATGATGGAGAAAATATGAGGTGACTTGTTGATCTAGATGCTAAGTTTTGTGGTATGTGTGTATTCTGTGTGAGATTTGTTGTAGTTACATGATTATGTTGAGATATTGGTGGTTTGAGATTGAATGATGAAGATAAAATGAGCTGACTTGTTGATCTCGATGCTAAGTTTTGTGCTATGTGTGTGTTTTGTGTGAGATTTGTTGTAGTTACATGAAAATGTTAAGATATTGGAGGTTAGAGATTGAATGATGGAGAAAATATGAGCTTCCTTGTTGATCTAGATGCTAAGTTTTGTGCTATTTTGTGTGAGATTTGTTGTAGTTACATGATTATGTTGAGATATTGGTGGTTTGAGATTGAACAATGAAGATAAAATGAGCTGACTAGTTGATCTCGATGTCATGTTTTGTGTTATTTGGTGATATTGAAGGTTAAAGATAGAACTATGAAGAGAAAATGAGTATCAGTACTAATTTCTGTGATGTGTGTGTATTTTGTGTGTGATTTGTTGTAATTACATGATTATGTGAAGATATTGGATGCTAGAGATAGAATGACTGAGAAAAACTGAGCTTCCTTGTTGATCTCTATCTAATTTTTGTGCTATTGGAGCTATTAATGTTTGTGATTTATTGTAATGACATGATTCTGTGATGAACAATGGAGGAAAAAATGAGCTTCCTTGTCAGGGGCGGATCTAATGTTGTAGTAGCAGTTTCAGTACTTTCGACATGAAGCATACATTTATGTGTAAAATTTTTTTAAAATAACAACAAATAGTAGATATGAACTCATAATTTTAAAAATACTGTGGATTCATACCAACAACTATAAATGTTGAACCCGTATGATTTATTAAATCCTGGATCTGCCTCTGTGATTCTTGTTATCTCAATGCTATTGGTGCTATTTATGTGTGTGTGTGATTTGTTGTAATCACATGATCCTGTGGTGATATTGGAGGTTAGAGATTGAAATGAGCCTCTTTTGTTGATCTTGATGCTCTTTTTTTGCTACTATACAGGATGTAATTAGATGCTTCTAATTGTAGTAAGTCATGAATAAATCAATATTTTTGATACATGTACTATTTGATGACAGTAAGTTTTGATTTGGATTATAGGCAGCTTATGTGTTAGATCTGGTGCAGCTTAGCAAGTTTGAGAGTGGAATGAAGTGCTTTGTTTCTGTTAGATCTATGCAAATCATAAAATGGGTTTTATTGGTTTAGTTTGTTTAGTATCTGTAGTTTCTACTGCTTCTTCTGTTAGATTCAATGTGTTTGTCGTGGTGTGGATCTAACTTCCCCTTGTAGAAGAGAACACATGGTTGTAATTGAGGATTATCAACTTTATATTTTAGAACGCAGTATGTAAATTCATCCAACATTTGTTGAGCCAGGAGTTTATGGGCGTTTGAAATATCTCTGCGTGCAGTTGGACCAGTGGTTTTAATTAGGATGTCTTTGGTGTTTCATGTATTTCAAGTGTTTGTTGTGTCCGCAGAGGATCAGGAAATTCCTGAATATTTTATCTGTTTAAAAGATAACAGAAAGTTAATAACTTCAGTAGTATTTGAATACCGGAATGTAATGGGACCAAATTGAGTGAGATGGAGACTAGAGATTCATATAGCTGACTTTTGCTAGCTTGGAATTAAGGTGTATAAGTTGTTATCCTTGTTGAGAGTTTAGTTGATTATGCTTTGTTGTCGGAATATGTCTAGTGGTGTGCAAATTATACCTCAGAAGATTGATATAATGAAAAAGGAATTTCTTTTGTTACTATAATTGTTAGGAACAATGTCAGAAAGTGACATTCTTGGTAGACAGAATGCAGTAAAAAAATTTAATTTAATGAAATATTTCTTGTGATTGTCCAAAGAAATTATGTACCAGTTTCTTAAAGTTAAATGATGATTCTATCCAGTATCCTCATTTGAAAAGCTCCTCAATAGGCTAAAATTTCTGTCAGTCTGATCAACATGTTCTTTTGTCTAAATTGATTTCTTGTGAAATGATTTACACCTCTCTTTTTTTGGGACAGGGTGACCCTCTGATGGTGAAAGTCAACAAGTTGACCTCTACAAAAACACAGCTTCCTTATTCCTATTATTCCCTTCCTTACTGCACGCCAGACAAAATTGTTGACAGTGCAGAGAATCTTGGTGAAGTTCTTCGTGGTGATCGTATTGAGAATTCTCCTTTTGAGGTTAGTTTCTTATATCTGATGTGGGTTCTTTTCCTGCTTTTTCTTTGTTCCCCCTTTTTTTTGGAGGTTTGTGTTGGGTTGCTAGTATGCAGTTGTCTTATGCTTTTAACAAGGGGGAGTTTGTTTTGACTAGACATTGTGTTATGCAGTTCCATATGAGAGAACCACAGATGTGCAATGTTGTGTGTCGTATTGTTCTTAATGCAAAAACTGCCAAAGAGTTAAAGGAGAAGATTGAAGATGAGTATCGGGTCAACATGTGAGAAATCTCTTGTGGATTCTGCATATTAAATTTTGTTTCTTCTTTTCTGGTTTTGTAGTATTTGGTCTAACATTATGTGATGTTTAACAGGATTTTGGATAATCTTCCTCTTGTTATGCCCATAAAAAGGCCTGATCTGGACACTACAGTCTACCAGCATGGTTTTCATGTTGGTCTAAAGGGACAATATGCTGGAGTATGTATCAGATTACTTCAATATTCTTTTGGTGGTTTTGGTTTATAAATACTCAGGAGGCATTGTGAACTTATTTCCTCTGCATTTTTCTACTTATTAGAGCAAGGAGGAGAAACATTTTATCCATAATCATCTGACATTCACTGTCAAGTTTCACAAGGATCCACAAACTGATGCTGCAAGAGTTGTAGGATTTGAAGTGAAACCATTCAGGTAATTTCGTGTAGTTCATATGCTTCAACTTCAATTATTGTTTCTTTTTCATGAATGTTGATATGGAAATTGTGTTTTTCTTTTCCAGTGTGAAACACGAATATGATGGGGAATGGAATGGCAAAAACCGATTGACCACTTGTGATCCTCATGCCAAGCGTACTGTTACAAGTTCTGATTCTCCCCAAGAGGTTGAAGATAAGAAGGAAATTATCTTCACATATGATGTTGAATTTGAGGTATAACACATCTAATTATGGAGACAATGTTTATCTTTTTAAGTCTCTGTGTTTTGACTCTACTACTGGTTAAGTGCCTACCACTACTAGCTTGACTACCCTGATCGGCCATTATCTTTTATGCCCAAAATTACCTCCCATGTCCTATAAATAACGTTACTGGTGATGCTGTTTAATTTTCTTGTTGCACTCTGCTTGCTATACAGTAGTTAATGTTTACTTTCTTATGAAGCTTTCTCAAGACGATATTTTACTTTAAAACAAGTTATATTTATCATAGCCAATTAAAAAAAAGTTTGTTGCAACATAAAAATGCACATGCAAGCAAGCTGGCTGTGATGAATTTGTAACTCTAGCATCTGTTCTCCAACTCTCAGGAAAGTGATATCAAGTGGGCATCAAGATGGGATACATATCTTTTGATGGCTGATGATCAGATCCACTGGTTTTCAATTGTTAACTCATTGATGATTGTTCTTTTCCTCTCGGGCATGGTAGCAATGATTATGTTGCGGACCCTTTACCGTGACATTTCCAAGTACAATCAGTTGGAGACCCAGGAAGAGGCTCAAGAAGAAACGGGATGGAAATTGGTCCATGGGGATGTTTTTAGGCCTCCAATTAACTCTGATCTGTTGTGTGTTTATGTTGGTACTGGTGTTCAGTTCTTTGGAATGACAGTAGTTACAATGACATTTGCTGTCCTTGGATTCTTATCCCCTTCAAATCGGGGAGGATTGATGACGGCAATGTTGCTTCTCTGGGCATTCATGGGTGTTTTTGCTGGCTATGCTTCTGCCCGCCTTTACAAGATGTTCAAAGGATCTGAGTGGAAGAAAATTACTCTTAAGACAGCACTCATGTTCCCCGGAGTTGTTTTCATTCTTTTCTTTGTGTTGAATGCTCTTATTTGGGGAGAGAAATCATCTGGGGCAGTGCCTTTTGGAACCATGTTTGCATTAGTTTTCTTGTGGTTTGGCATTGCAGTACCACTCGTTTTTGTTGGCAGTTATGTTGGTTTTAAGAAGCCAGCTATTGAGGATCCTGTGAAAACAAACAAGATCCCTCGACAGGTACCAGAGCAAGCCTGGTACATGAATCCAGTTTTCTCTATCCTTATTGGTGGCATCCTCCCATTCGGAGCTGTATTCATTGAGCTATTCTTCATCCTCACGTCTATCTGGCTACAGCAGTTCTATTACATATTTGGTTTCCTCTTCATCGTGCTCATCATCCTTATCGTCACCTGTGCTGAGATTACCATTGTGCTCTGCTATTTCCAGCTATGCAGTGAGGACTACCTTTGGTGGTGGAGGTCATACCTCACTTCAGGGTCATCAGCTCTCTACCTGTTCCTATATGCAGCATTCTATTTCTTCACAAAGCTCGAGATCACAAAGCCTGTATCTGGTATGCTGTACTTTGGCTACATGTTGATTGCATCATATGCTTTCTTTGTCTTGACTGGCACAATTGGGTTCTACGCGTGCTTTTGGTTCACAAGGCTCATCTACTCATCAGTGAAGATCGACTAAAGTGTCGTATTGCAGTTCCTGGGAGAAAGCATATATCATACTGTGGACCAAGATTGTTTGTTGCTTCCACCTTTTGATAGTATAAAGTTGCTTCCTGTAACCTACCCAACACGTTTCCTCGAATCTATTTGTTCTTTTTAGTATTTTTTTTTCTGTACGGAGACATCTTAAGAGGATTTTAGGGCAATTCAATCCTCAATTACGGCATGTTTTAGTTGACAATATGATTCTTGTATCAAAAGATCGTAAAGGATGGTTTATTTGTTAATTTAGCCGGTTAATCGTCTTATTACTTGCATCTGAGGTTTTGTTAACGAAGATGTTTGTAGCCGTGTTGTGCAACAATTTCTGCTAGACATCCTCTGGGAAATCTTTATAAATAGCCTAGCTTTGAAATGTAATATAGTTAAATAGTTATATTTTACATAATTATACGACATAATTAAATAGCTTAGCCTTGAAGTGTAGTATAGTCAAATAATTATATTTTACATAATTATACGACTTACCTTAGGCTATGATACTAAGAGGGGAGAAGAGAGGTGAGCGAGAGAGAGTCGAGAGAAGTGATTTGTATATATATATATATATATATTCATTAAATTGTATGTATATTTTTGTTAAATAATTATATATGTATAACTAATATACATATGTATTTGTATATCTAATAAGCGAGATCAAGAGAGGAAGGAGAGAGGAGAGCAGAGAGACGAATTGTATATATATAGTATATCTATCAAATTGACTGTATATATCTATCAAAATAAGTGTATATATGCAATTGATATATTTAATTGTATATCTGGTCAAAAATTGCAGAAAGAGGAAAAAATAGCAACAAAACCCTAACTACTACTACTACAACAACAACATACCAATAAAATCCCACAAATGGGATCTGAGGAGGGTATAATGTACGCAGACCTTACCGCTACTTCGTAGAGGTAGAAAATTTATTTCTTGTGAACCCTCATCTCATAACCCATAAGCAGAAAGAACTAGATATGACAAACAGAGGAAAAAGTATAGTGTACGTAGACCTTACCGCTACCTCATAGAGGTAGAGGTTGTTTCTTGTGAATCCTCATCTCATAACCCATAAGCAGAAAAAACTAGATATGGCAAAAACAGAGGGGAAAGGAACGAAATATAAATATATATCATGTAGTTTTTCCCTTTTAAGAAAAATCACCAAAAGCTTTTCCTTAAATTTTCATAAATATCTATAATTCAATAAAAGATTTGAATTAAGAGGGTCATACTAACCATATTTAATTACACAAGTTTCTTGCAGTAACACACTATAATCATAAAAATTATACATTGAAGCCTCTTTGCAAACTCACCAAAATGAAAATGAGCATATATATGCAAAACAAAATCAATCTGCATCTGCACTAAAATCTGGCTCTGGAGGTTTCTGTAGCTTCACCAGCTCCCTAGCACTTTTAAGATTCCGATTCCTATGAACGCCTCGGAGGGCATTTGCTGCAAACTTCGATGCCAAGAACGTTGCACGAATACTATAAGTAGTGCCACTAGAATTACCACTACCTGCAGCCAATGCCTCGGCTTCTTCTTCTTCCTTCCGTTGGAGTTCCATGAGTTTTCTCTTGGTGTACCGCCTCCACGCTGCTTGGATAAAGCAAGCACCCCAAGTCCTCCATTGCTGTGAGTAGAAACGGAATGTGTGCTGAACCTGCCTACTGTGAAGACGTCTGAACTGACTGGCAACGAATTTCAACTCGTCTGCTGTAAGAGCGAAAGCCTCAACTTCTGTTAGAGCTTTCACTGTACGAGTAGAAGATGGGAGGTTGGAGC
The DNA here is from genome assembly GCA_025774065.1 of Solanum ossicruentum. Taxonomy (NCBI): domain Eukaryota; kingdom Viridiplantae; phylum Streptophyta; class Magnoliopsida; order Solanales; family Solanaceae; genus Solanum; species Solanum ossicruentum. The sequence goes on along the minus strand of JAOTQR010000097.1, from coordinate 611,974 downwards.
CAGATTTCGGGTCTAATGCCCATGTTAGAAGTTCCTCTCCACAAAAGTCTCTGTCTTTCAGCAAACTGCGGTTGAAGAAACCACTTCTCCCACCATCGGTTGTCACACTCTCAAGGCGGCCTCGTATGATGAAGAGCATCTCATCCACTGGATCTCCTTCTCGAACAATGTGAGTGTTCTCGATATATAAACATGGTTTCAGACGCTCGCAAATAGCATCAAGTAACCTTTCATCCATATTCTCAAATAGAGGAACCTGAAATCAATGACAAATAGAATATTCGTAAAATGCAACCAAATAGAATCCAACTCGAACAACAGTTAGCGAGAAGAAGTCTGTTGTGGAGTGAACATTTTCAACTAATTCCCATCATCTCATTAGTATGTAGTTGTGAACAAAGGAAACCATGAAACAACGGAAGGGAACTTTTTATGATAATCGTGGTGTCTGGACCAACTTACGCGCACTTCGACTAATACCACGGGATACCTAATACCTCCCATCAACAGCAGCTACCAGATAACACTCCCCCCACCAAGGCTTACACAGATAGGAAGAAATCACCTAATGTTTTTATCTCCGTTGGGATTTCAAAATCGTACTTCAATCTCACCTCAAAGACAAGTGGATAAGATGTGTGTAAATGTAACAGAAGCACAAAAATATATAAGTTGATTGGTTACCCGCTTCACTAAAGCCAGACAAAGATGACGCTTGATATCCCTCCTAAGATCCTTGGGTAAGCTCTGGACTATATTCTCTTCATCCACTCCACGTGTTTCCTGCCATTTATACTGATCATAGCGCCTAACCCGTTCACGGAGATCTTGTGGGAGTAACCGATGATGCATCCACTGTTCTGAGTCACGCCTCTTAACTCTCATCTCTTCGAGTCGAATAGTAAGAGATTGTAGATACGTCTGTGACAGCAAAGCACCAAAATGTGAGCGCAAATTTCTCGGAAATATAAATGTCATTACCAAAAACACTTCACCATGAAGAATGTGAATGCCATAACATAGATATCTTGCAACCAATAACCATGAGATTCTATATCTTGCAACCAATAACCATGAGATTCTACATCTCACTTTTTAGCTTTTCTTACAATTCAGAATTTGATAAACAAAAGGAGTAATAACTATTAATTACACAATCTCCTGATGGTAGCGCCATCAAATTGACGATAACTACTGCATAAACGTTTTTTGAATGCATAAACTTATACGAGCAAATGAAACTCTCAGTAAGAGAACTACATTTATCGGTCCATCATTACCTGCATGTTACCAATCAATAATGCAAAGAGAATGAGCCCAAGTATAGCCAATCCTATAGAGAAGATAGACTCCCCAGGATATGTACTAGTTTGAAGGCCCTGTCCGAGTGTACTGCATGGGCAGAAAAGAAGAGATAGTCATTAATACAAATTCACCGGAAATCAATCGTCAACCAAATAATACAGCATTTAACAATCATGCAGCGTAATGTATATCAAAAGAGTCTCCTCAATTCCATTGGTAATGGATACTACATTCTACAAGTATTTGCGCAGTTAATTATGCAATCTCAGCAGCAGGGCTATCAAGCAATTTCAATAATTGCAGTCCACTGACATACATGTACTTTTCTTTTTCTTCCCGACTCTTAAGGGTTGATAACTAGACCTACTTTTTTTCCATTGGTCACTTTCAACATATTCTTCTATCGTTTTCAAAAGATGCAGTCCACAATACTTGTTACCATTTTTTAAAAAAAAGGAGAAAAGACTGCAGTCCAGAGTAAGATTTACGTTCTCCACTTCGCTTTCTTTTCATTCTCCCTGCTCCCTTGGGCTCAATAAGTAGACTTACTGTTTGTTTTACTTAATCAGCAACCTCAGAAGTATTCCCATGATAAACTCTTTAAAGAACTGAGTCTTCACGAGAGAATCCTTGGAGTTCTCTTGAAGAAATTCATGGCTTTGTATTGATATTAAAGTATAACTGCACATTCTGCTATGGAAGTACGGACAAAACAAGTTCTTTGATTTAATTCTAGTTCTGCTTCACGCAATTCTCTTCTCCCATTTTATAACTAATAACAGATACTTACACTTCCTAATACAATATCCTTCGGTCGAGGTTTCTCTACTCTGATACCATTCTAGAATGTGAAAAATCTCCACCCCTTATGGCCTAACCCCATCCGACATCCCCAACTCTGGGAGCTGGCAGAACAAGGATGCCTAGGGTGAGGAGATGCAGGTGGACTGAACTACGGGAGCTGGCAGAGCCGGGATGCAAGGGGAGAGGAGATGCAGGTGGACTGAAGGTCATTTGCGCATTGTTATTTCAGATTGTTAAGAAAATAAACCTTAGGCCTAACTCGACCCAAAAGCTAGCTTATTAGGAAAAGATTTCCAAAGACCATATGAGGAGACGACATCTCATCGTCTTAACCAATGTGAGCCATCCTAATCAACCCCCTCCCCAGCCTCCACACACCAAGAGCTGGACATCTTGATTCTAGATTTCACATAATATAACATAGAAGACCAACATTTAAACAAAACAATAATAATACGGATAGGTCTGATGGCCATATTAAGAAAATAGAACTTGGACCTAACACAATCCTTAAAGTTTGCTCCTGAGTTGAAAAATTTCCGAAGATCAAATGAGGAGATAACAACTCATTTACTCAAACCAATACGAGACATTCTAACACAGATGATAAACATTAAAGCCAGTAAGTCCGACAAATGCAGTGTAGGTCAGGGAAGATGAATCAAACTTCACATACCAGCCATTCTCACTAGTGAATTTATAATTCCAAATTTCAACCAAAGATGGAAGTATTAACCAAGGAAATTAAGAACTGAAACAACGTAGCAATCAAGACAACCACAAAATCAGCTGAGCGTTACAGTAAACTCACCTCAAGTTCTGCAGCCCCCACCATAGACAATAGCAATATTTAGACACGAATTTCATGGAGTAAATGATGCCAGACGATAAAGCCTGATCAAAAATCCCAAAATCAAATGGTGAGTTGTCGCTATTGGCAGGGCAAGCTTCATTTAAAACTGAGTCACTTATGCTGCTCCAATTATTATAACCCGTCATGTACTGATTCCCACAGTACAAGAAATCAGTATTGCATGTTGAATTGTCTTTACAAGCTTGCTGCCAGCATGTATCATAGCGTTCCACAGATAGCAAGTACCAAAATGACCCAACTATCTGCAAAGAATACATACAAAATGGAAATGTAAAACATGCCTAATAAAGCAGAAAGAAAATCATGATTATACATTTGGACCTGCACGTCTAGCCTTCGTCATCTTTCCGGAGTAATAAAATAAGCTATGCAGATCACCACCACTAACAACATACACACTGAAATCCCACAAAGTGGGCACAGTATACGCAAACGGCAGACCTTACCACTGCCTCATGAAGTGAGATCCACCGAAGAAGAAAAGATAAATTAACGATATTCACATGATTCATGCAACTGATAAATGTGCATTCATTAGACTCATAGATCTAAAGAAGCCATTAGGACATGACTGTTACACATTCTAAACTTTCAACTAAGAATAAGCATAAGTGAACCATCCCAAATTCCAACTCAGGGAACAATGCAGATAATATATATTACACGTGAACCATTTATCAATGTCACCAGTAATTGAACAACACAGGGGACCATGCCTTTTCTCCAATCTTCTACAATAAGAAAATGAAAGCATTCTAGGCCTTTTAACCCTCCCTCCCCAAATCTATACTTAGCTAGCCCCACTTCCTTTGCATAGACAAGAGGAAAAGAAAAACAAATGACATAAAAACTGACAAATAGATAAAACACACAAAAATATGATGAGTAAACGAGATGTTTGTGAGCCATGATATCCTACATTTCAACAATTTGATGAGTAGCTTACATGACTAGCAAGCATGTACAATAGCAAATAGGATGCAGCACCAGCCCATGCGGTTTCAGCAAAGACACCAGTTGTTCTTTTCAATTCTGAAGTTAAGGGTATAACTCTGACAAATCTTGGGATGTACTGAAGCAAGATGATGTAAAGCAAAGCTTGCTTTGTAGCAAAGACATCAGAACCTGTTGAGCTCCGCAGGAATCTCCACACCACAATCTGCATAGATGCATAAAAAGAAAAGTGAGCTATAATACATAAATTCACCTAGGGATAAGCAGTTCTGTTATCTGATTCAAAAAAAAGAAAAAAGAGTTTAAGAAGAAGACTAAAAGTCAATCCAAGGCTCTAATAAACCGACATAAAACATTCCATGACTGCCCTAACACATGCAGAATCAAGAAACACAAAAGATCAGCAAGAGCCTTTTTTTTTTAGAACTTAACATAGCAGCAAGAACCTTTTAAAGAGGGTTTATGACATTAAAAAGGACACAACAGTTCAGTATCTATTTTCAATCTGTGACCATCAGATGCATGGTAGATTACTAAAGCAAATAAAATTTCCATAAGGAGAAATGTCAAGGAAATATAAATATTTCTTTTAACCTGCGGCAAGGGAAGCACAGCAAGAAAATCGATGATAAAATAGAATCTCAAGTATCTTTTAGCAATCTGTGCAGGATCAATAACAAGTTCACCCCGTCCAAAAACTCGAGATGATGGTGCAATAAAAGCCGTGCGGAACTGAAGAGCCATGTGAATAAGATAGAAAGCATCAATCACTGTACGTAGGGTAGTGGCTATGACAGCTAGCTTCCTATCAATCTGAAGGCAATTTGATGTGTTATCAAACACTGGAAGGTAGAAAAAGAGTGGATCCACAGACACAGCTAGAATACATGATACAACAAACAGTTTGTTACATAAAAGAAGGAATTTATCCTGAGGGTCAAAAATCTTCTTCTCTGAAACTTTCAGATCTTCAGGAAATACAGCCCGAGAGACACCAAATCCCAGTGATCGACCAATTGATTTAAGTCCTTCAGATCCTTTTTTGACTCCTCTCTTAAAAGACCTTGTTGGACTGCTAGTCGCATGGCTAGAACGTCTAAAACCTTCAATGTTGAAGCCACATGTATTTGTTGTTAGTGATGCGGAAGGAGAGGATAGTCTGGAATCCAAGTCATCCAACCTAGACCAAAATGCAAAGAAGCAATATTAGATGCCAAAAAAGAAGCTAAGATAATCAGGGAAGAAAAATCAACAGCGAAAAAAACTGTAATAATCATACTGTTAATGTTAAGTCTCCTCATTTATCAGAATTAAATTACTATACTGAAAAGATATCATATCTGCTTCATTGTCTTTAACTACTTGGCCTGAGAAATCTTCAATAAATTATATTAGTAAAAAGGCCTACAATAATCATGTAAGCCAATAAAGATACTACGTAAACCAAACCATATACGTCCCACAGCTTTTTCAATCGCTAGCACATGAAAACCCACCCATTCCCTTGGCAGTTCACCGGTTGTTTCATGTCGCACAGCCATCAAAGCATTGGCAGAAACAATCCATCCAATCACCCTTGATCTTTTGAAGCATTCATACCAAATTAATGTGAGACATTGTATTTAATAAGGAATAATATATTTTAAATAATGTAGTGCCAGGTCAAACTTGAGAACAATATTAAAAACACCCCTAAACTTGGCATGAATTATTAGTTTCGTTCTCAAACTATTGACAGTCTTACGAACACCCTTCTATTTGACTAAATGAACTTAAATACACCTCCGATCTTGCAACATGAATGATATAAGCTCCTAAATTCTTGCTAAGTTAGGGGTGTTTTAAATAGTTCTCTCAACTTTTTATTAAGATCCCCGTGCTCTTGCAAAAGTTTGAGACCACTTGCTATATCATAAAGCAAATAGGATGTGTATTTAAGTTTAGTTAGTCAAGTAAAGAGTGTTTTTAAGGTTGTCAATAGTTTGGGACAAAACTAATAATTTGCGCAAATTCAGGGGTATTTTCAATACTTTTCTCTTATATTAAAGAACAATTAGTTAGTAATATTGTTGATTAGTGTATCTTTATAAAATTCTGTGTATTTTAAAGTTTGTAATCACAAACATTTATTATAAAAGGGAGATGGAGATATGCGATTTACCAATGTGGTGCCTTAGGATATCTCAATATCTTGCTTATAAACTATGATTTGCTCATTTGGTAAGATTATGTAAGGATATTATGAGAAAAATACAACTAAAGAAATCCAAATCGCATGCCCAAACAAAACTTCAACTTCATATCAATTTGATTTCACATCGCATGTCCAAACAGACCCTTAGACTCAAAAGATGAGATAAAAGAAAAATCCAGTGAAAGAAAAGCGAATTAAAAGCCTTAAAGGAGAACAAATTCTTGCACCTGACAAACTTCTCGCGCTGCCCTCCAAGATATTGGGACTTGGAACCACAGTCGAACATCTTATACTTGCAAACACATATACAGTCACTGCAGCGGACCATAACAATTCAAGTTAATCATAGAGTAGAGAATAAGATATAGAAGGGAAAATGTGTGAGAGCAATGTCCCTTGGTGTTTGTTTATTTACTATACATTATTTTTGCAGTGATTTCTAATACCATTGATTAGGGGACTCTTAATCACATTGATAATGTGACACGGACCCTGATTCTGTGAATGGAATATGACTTTCTAATTCTAGTCCCTCTGTGGGGTAACAATAATTACATAATTAGAATCATTGGATAAGTATACAAAACATTGTGACCATCCACCACTTTATGCCACAAAAAGTCCAAACATATGAAAACAGCGGCTGAGGGTGCCTTGCATCTTATATTTTATTCAGTCCAACAAAACCAACAGGAGATGAAAACACACGAAATTTGTTTCCCACATGGAAATTTTGGAAAAAGAACATAACAAGCTAATTGAAGGACCATGTCTATTTTCTTTTGCAAAAGAAAAATGAGAACAAAAAAAATTAGGACAAGTTCAGAATAATGAAGAAAGTATTTTGAACAAATTTTTTTTCCAACATGAACAATTTGCTTGTATTTGTACTTATTCCACCTAGCAAATCTATACTTCTCTTTTGGTTTGTCCTTGTTTTTTGGGGGAAAGGATGGATAGATGATAGGATATGGATTACCCATCATGGATATGAAGACCGTCAACTGGATTTGAACTACTTTGAAGACTCTAGAGGATCAATGAAAGAAGCATGGAAGGTCTACAACATAGTAAAGTGGAGATTGAAGCAAGAAGTGGCTACCTTTTAAATAGAAATTGGCTAGGCAAAGCAATATCCTTGTTTTCCTTTTTTTTAGCTCAAGGATATTATTGTAACTAACTTAGGATAGTTTATCTATTATTATGAATAGTAGAAACTAGGGGTTAGTTTTTTTTTTCTCCACCAACCATTGTGTCCGGTCCAACTTTCGCGTATGTCGATTAATTTCACAGATACCTGCCACCTCCCACTAACATCAAGTAACTATGTCCACCAAGGCTAGGACAAATAGGAAGAATCACCTAGTTTTTGTCTCCGTTGGGATTCAAACCAGAGACCTCATGGTTCACAAACACTTCATTGGCCAATAGGCCAGACCCTCGGGTGCTAACTATGGGTTAATTAATTTTCTTCTCCCTTATATTACAATCGTTTGATTGAATACTTAACTTTTTCTTTCATTTATTTAGTTAAATCTTTTCTAGCTTCTACCTCTCTTAATTTCTACCTCTTCTCCCTATTTTCTATCTAGTGTTGATTGTTAATGTGATATCTTGAGTCTCATATCACATCAATAGAGGGGATGGAAAGAGGGAATCTTGTTATTAAACCCCTCTTATCTGTTGTTATTAAACCCCTCTTATCTGCAATACAAAGTTGGGGAGACTCACCCACTGATTACAGAATCACTCTGAATTGT
>JAOTQR010000097.1:592318-603983 GCA_025774065.1 Solanum ossicruentum | reverse complement strand
GTGGAATCAATGTCAGTAACTTGATTCAAATTTTATATTTGTATAATATATTTACAATAATAACAATATTATCCCATTGCCTCAATGCTCATTACGGGATAAGGGGGGTCGGATGTACGCAGTCTGACCCACATGTTTAAAACATAGAGCGACTGTTTTCGGATGACCCATGATGAGCGTCGAAAGTTGCATTGATTAACTGCTATTTCACAATTGAACGAAGCGCAGATAGTTTAAAAAGTCATTTTACTTTATTCCATCATATCGCAAAGCCAAAAAATAGTGAATCTTTAGCTCTATTTATATAATTTATTTAAAATTTAGTTAACGAAAATCATATAACTAAAAGTTATGGCTCCGCAATTGGAAATGAGATGCTGAAATTGGAAAATATGATACGATTTATGTTTGTTGGCCATATTTGGGTTAGTTAAGTTAGAGGGAAGCATCTACAGTTCAATTAGATAGGATAATCTCCAGTATTAGTAAAATAATCATGTTCCATATTGATTAAAATAATTAGATATTAAAGATTTAGATATAATAAGATTTGTCTTTTAGAAAACAAGAAGTGGTTTCTTTCTATTTTTGTTTCATGGAACGTAGGAATAGCAATGGGGCGAGTGCAGAGATTGAACTCAATCCATAAATTTTTTAAATCGTCCCATCTCGTATGATAATTTTTTTCATTTTTAACCCGTCCTCTCTATATATATAGACTTACCTGCTTAAATTTTAAAGTTCTTTTATTTTTTTAATTAAATTTAATTTTTTCGCTGATTAACGTTTCTAACAACTAATTAACTATTTTTTATTTACATTTTAACAATTACTTCTTAATTATTAATTAAAAGTTTCTAATTAACATTTTAACAACTAACAATTTTCCGGACATGTTTAACTTAAATTCTTTTAAAAAAATTAAATTAAAATCAATGTTTAATATAAAAAATTTATGTCTTTAATTTTTACTAATTACAAAGATTTAATTTCTTTGAATTTTTATTTGATTTTTTAAAATCCGCCCCATGCCATATTAGTTTTAAAAATAGCTATTTTAACTCGTCCCACGTAACTTTAAATCCCACCCCACATAACTGTAAGCCTGCCCCGCTCCCATCTTTAATAGAATGAGATATGGGGAAGGAATTAAAAAATAAGAAACCTAGCTTTTTCATTTATTACTAATAATCATCGAGAGCCCGTCTTTCTTTAAAGCTTGCTCCCGGTGAGGCAGTAAGATTTGAGTTCAAGTCCATGGCGGTTGAAAGGATTTCTTTCTCACGTTAAGGGACTTGCTTGTTGACACGTGAGGAGGTGGCAGGATTTCTTCCACTTCCAGTGGAATACGGGGCGGATTACAGACAGAGTTCGAAAAGGCAGCCTCTTTGATTGATAGGCGGGCGGCCCCCTACTGAAGATTCAATTCATAAGGCTAATTTGATGTTGTCGTAGTGAAAGTTTAGCAAACCAATTGAACACTTCATTCAACTGTCAACTAAACAACCCAACTTTTTTCCGTTTGTGTCTCGTGAACACTCTGCATTGATATGACATAAATTTGGAAAAGTCAAGATGAGCATTTTGTAAGTTGGAGTGTTCAACTAACACAATATACAGAAATCAAAGTGTTCAGATGTGCATACTTCAAGTTCCACTGTTTACTAGCCAACAGAGGCTAATTCGAGTACATATTTATGTATTATGCCTTGATAAGGAGATTTACCTGTTGTTGGAGGTCAAGTTAACGTGTTATTGTAAAAATCACTTGCAACATCAGTGCACAGAACAAAAACGCAGAATGAACAAAATTATTAGCTCTATACAATCGAGTAATGGCACAAAAGGGCAACCTTCAATTGAGAAGAGCCTGCTGCCAATTCCAACAAAAGAGGACAAAACCAATGTTCGTTCACCTTTCAACTCTGAATAGATCTCTCAGTTGATTGATATAAGTATCATCCACCAGGTTCATGTCCTTTAACTGAAAGAAAACTGCTCACAATGCGACGAGTTCGTTCTGCAAAAGAGGGTATATCGCAGCATTTCAGGTGAAAATAACATTGATATTACGGAGTCATCCGACAGTTTTAAAGAGTCATCAATCTCGGATGGAGCCAAAGATTCACTATTTTTTGACTTTGGGGTATGATGGAATAAAACAAAATGGCTCTTTAAACTATGTGCGCTTCTTTCAATTGTGAAGTAGCAGTTAGTAAATGCAACTTTCGACGCTCATCATGGGTCATCCGGAAACAGTCGTTCTATGTTTTTAAACATAGGGGTCAGGCTGCATACGTCCGACCTCCCCGTACCCTGCAATGGGCGGGAGCCTTTGAGGCACTGGGGTAATGTTGTTGTTGTTGTATACTTGAGAACGGCGTGGTGAGCGGTAGAACAAATCGTTTAATCCCAAGCAAAATCATAACATCCAACAAAGATAACAAAAACACAAGTAAAACCGAATAATACTGCGAACCAAAAAAGGAAACAGGACCTCCATACACTTATCATCTTTCCTCCCCAAAAATCCCAGTATACAGGTTAGACTAGAAATTCAAGGGGGTGAAGCAACAGCATTTCCTGTTCTTTTTAAGTTTCAAATTTCTTCTAAGTGTGTACAGTAGACCCTTGAGATAGGGCCCTTCCTCGGACCCTGCACATAGCGGGAGTTTTAGTGCACTGGGCTTGCCCTTTTTGTGTGCTTAATGTGGATGAGAAGCATAAGGATGATATCTAGATCCAGGTGAACCATTTTTATATTGTAAAAAATATTCAAGGACAGAAGCTCAACTATAGGAGGACAAACTGCTAGGAAAGCATACCTGTATGCACATATTAATGGATCCTCAATTTCGATGCTTAGGTTGACAAAAAGATGAACAATAGTACGTGTTGAATAGATCTCTCAGCCTTGATGAACGAGCACATCCTTTATCACATTCCTGGCTTCGCTGCACAGCACATCTGAATCATTACCTTTTAAAGGCTTGTGGACGACAACTTTAACTGATCCTGGATATACTCTACCCTCCAGCCCTGCTGGCATAATTCTGCCTGTTCCGCTAATAGTAATTGGAACCACAGGCACTCCCGTTTTGGCAGCTACGCTAAAGGCACCTTTCTACACCACCAGCAAGGGTAAAAAAAAAAGAATTAAGCAGAAGGCCACATTACACCTTTTACTAGGTTTATTTCCCATGAATTCCTGTAAACAATGACCCAAAAAAAGGATTACCAGAATATGGTACCATGAGTAGATTATGGCCCTTATGCTTGACAGCTAAGGCATCAAGGCCTTCAGAATTACTTGATATATTAAAGGGTTGTATTCAAAAAATTTCTTTGCCCACTACTACTTGTAGTCTACATGCTGAAATTCCTATACGAACACCAGATGGAAAAGGAGGAGGGGGAGAAGAGGGGAGGGGGAGGGGGATTCTAACAAAAGCTACCTAGTGATGAAATGGAAACTTATGAGGGAGTAGATGGAAGAGAGAGGGGGAACATAAGTTGTTTGGACTTAGACTGTACCTTAAAAGGGCCTAACTTTCCATCTTTACTCCGAGTACCCTCAGGGAAGAAAAAGACGGATGCCCCTTTCTTGACTAAATCCATACAACGTTTGAGACATTCCTGAATTCATAAAAGCATATAAGAAAGTAGAAATTTCAAAACTTGCAATAGGTTTCAAACCCATTTTAAAATGTTCAGAATAGTTGACATAAAATTGAATAACTTAAAGACTCAGTATAGCAATTAGGATATTTGTCAATAATCACATCAAAGAAAAAATACCAATTGACTTCTGCTGTCCATGCGCCTTAATGGAATCACACCCATAAAATACATGGCCCATCCAATAATAGGAATTAGGAAAATCGCAGTCTTGCTGATGAACTTGAAGTTTCTCCCAAGAGTAAGTAATGTATATATGTCCAGAAAGCTCTGATGGTTGGACACATAAACTGCAGGAGTATCTGGAGAAGGAAGATTCTCCAAGCCCTCAAACGTGACTCTATAAAATGGAGTAATGGTCAAGGTTGCCCATGTCCTGGCTATAAGATGGTGAGCCTTCCTACGGTATTGATCAAACAACAGTACAAAAGGATGTTGCACAAGCATGAGCACGAACAAAAAGATGGCAGAGAAAGCAGTGACCGTGTAAAAGCAAATTGCTCTTACTTTTGAGCTCAACTCTAGTTCTGTAAAAGAGAAGATGCATCTCTGTAAAAGCGAGTCCAAGTGAATAAAAGAGATGGTAAATTAATTTTGAGATGCACCTGACAATGGATAAGCAGCACCAGCTGAGCTGGTATTAGCAAGTTCGGACCTAGCAATCATGTGTCTCAATGATCTGTATTGTCTATAAAAGCTTTTATTTCCATAACCGATATAGTACTTCTTTTGTTGTGGAAAAGAGTGAAGGGAGACACATTCTTGTCTATTTGTGCCAAAAGTTCTACTGCCTGGGACAGCGTCTGCACAAAACAAGCAAAATCAATCAGGAGACCATTGGCTGCTCAACCTCCAGTTTGACTGATACAGATTAGCAGTAAGAACCTGGATAACCATTCAACATCAGATACAAAATATAGAACAAAGAGTATGTGGGCGAAGCTCAATTGAACAATCCATCTATGAAAATCAAGACTAGTTTCGAAAACCAATCAAGTCCACAAAAGCAAAGTCAGTTTCTGCCTTATTATCTGAAAATAGAAGCGACCAAGCAAAAGGAAATTGATCTCCGACAAAATATGTTAGCCCAAGACTAGAACCAACTTTACCCTTCTTTTTTTCCTGATTAATAACCTTCCTTTTCTTCTCAAACCAAACTAGACAAAATTTTAAGGTGTTACCTGTTTTGCAAGAATTAAGTTTGAATTTCTTCCCAGTTTTTGCAAAAACTATTTTATCTGATGAATTTTTTTGGGCAAAAAAAAGCCAACCATGTTTGGAGATCTATAATCACTGTGTTTTTAATTTTGCGAAAACGAGTTCTGCAAATAAGTGCCTGGAAATATCCAAAATAAGCTACCTATTTTGCAAAAACTCCATCAAACAAATAAGTTTCACAAAAACTGAGAGGAAAAAGAAATTGCAACCCAATGTGGAGCAAGGTTCGAAACTTGGCAAGTAATGGGCCCGCCCCTCTGCCTTTCTCCACTTAAATACTAGGCTATTACCTACCTCATTCACTATGCACTCTTTTCTTCAATGGTATTTAAAATTTTATTCATATGTGGTTGAAGGGTTGGCACAGGCAAGGCAGCCCAAGCATGGATGCAAGTCAGCAAATTCACATCAAAATGCAGATTATTAATCAATCTGGCAGTTCATCCTTTTGGCTTGGCCAATCTCATTTCTGTAAGATGATTAAGAGATTTCGAATTATTTCTGATTATCTTTTTAATTAGCAAGTCATAAGCTTAACTGGGAAGACTCTCCGTGAACTACAGAAGTTAGCTCCTTTTCTATGCATAAATACCAATAGTAGGAGTGAACAATATGACTAAGACACAATTTCAAGCGTAGTAGTTGTAGCATTCCTAGGAATATGAACCCAGAAATTCAATTTGAATCTTCAGAGAGGTACCAGATGCTTTGTCCCAGAGTCTCTTAGAATGATTAGGACACCGACTAGATCAAATGGACAAAAATGGCTTTACACGGTACTTTAGTTTATTCTACATTTTTATTTGTTCATCATGTAAAATTACTTGTGGGATTCATTCTACAAGACAAGAATATTCGACTTAAAAATACTTACAAAATTTTGTATTTCTCCAGACTGATTGCCTTAAAGATGAGCAACAGAAGTAATTTCCATGGCTAGCAGTCAATTGCTGAAATGAAATGTCGATAACAAAGTCAATTAGAGAAGTATAATGATATTATCTGGTTCATTTATGAAGTTCTACACATCTCTTGTTCTGGCACATACAAATAATACAGGAGACTGAAGTTAGGCAGAGAAAAGATTTGCCTAGCTTTTGAATGAAAACAAAATGTCAATGGATTGTCATCTAGTGCAAACAGAGTAAGCTTGGTCTAAATTAATTTATTCTTTCCCCTTTACAGAGATGTGCAGAGGGATCTACCCAGCTTTCAGAAGAAACGGTAGCTATGACCTCTTACACAGATTTATCATTACATCAAACAACTTTATCAAAATGTTCTCAAACATGGTAAAAGGACTGACAATGGTTTGCAGGAAGAAGTGGCATTGGTGTACCATCACAAAAGGCTTCTTTTCAACATTTTAAGCTTCAGATCAGTCTCCATAAAGTATAATGAGAGAGAATACAATGGTTTTGTCTTCTTTTGCAGATATTGGAAGAGTGGAAATACAGAAGGGGTGGGAAAGGTGCAAGATTTTGCAGAAAGATGGACATAAAGTACAAGGAGAAAGACTTCAAGAGCCTATTAGGTTGATTTGTTTTGGTGAAGGCTTTAAGAGAAACAAAATGCATAATGCATAAAATCCTATTCCTAAACAATATATGGTTCTCTTATCCATCAATAATGCCAAATGTTTAGAAATCAAGCTAGGGCATGAAAGCCACTTGAGCAAAATCCCTCGGCAGCCATAGTAGCAATGCTGAAATTTACGTATTTAAGTATTTTATAAGTTATAAGATGATATGTAAGCAATTCTGCAGCTTCTGGATTTTACAAGTATAAGATCACATGCTAGCATTTAAGAAAACCTACATACAATTCCTTTTTTCCTTTCTTTTTCTCCGAGTGTGGGAACTGGAAAGAATGAAGCCACAGGAACTTAGCTGGATTCAGCATCAATCATGCAGTAAAATAAAGAAAGTAGCTAATATCACTGCACTCCTTGTTTCACAAAAATGATAGATACCATTTGCGGAAAATGATTGGATTCACCATAAACATAGTAACACTAAAGTCAAGGACAGCAACAGAGTGTGTGTTAAACTTGGATATGAATACAGAGAAATGACCTCCTCCTGAAACCACAATTTCACGCCTACTGGTGACATGCCTTGAACATATTTCCCTCTATTAGGAATTAGCTTTTCTATGTTCCTTTTTGTGTTGCCAAGCATCATCCCCTTGTTCACAATTATATACATATCAAACATGTTATTGCCCAGAAAAGAAAAGAGCTAGAATGAGACACTTTTACAAATAAATAAATTCTTTAAGAAGCTAATCATATTCAGCAATGGTCTCTCTCCCCTCCCTCCCCCCCTCACCCCCCCCCATTTCCCCCATTTTCCATAAATAAATAAGCAACAGATTTATCAACAGCAGAAGCCAAGCATCAAGATATTGCTGGACATTAGCACATTGCACCTTTTCATTATTGTATTGATCTAGTGAACAGAGTCATACAATTTTTTCATAAATATGATGTAAATTATACGAGAGAACGAACAATTTTAAAATTATCCTAAAAAACATGTGTAGTTGTAGCCTTGCTCTCGAAGCATCTCTAGCTCCTTTTCTCCCATTTCATCCCACAACCACAACCTGGATTGTTTCCAAATGTTCCTCAGTTATTTCCTGTGGTTTCAGCCCATCCAGCACCAAAAAAACTCCTTCACATCATTTGTATATATCCCTACTGCACCCCAAAAATATTTTAAAATAGTGATTGTCCAGGACCATTCAGAAAAAGATGTGTGCTGTCCTCAATTTCTTATGCATCACTACTACATGAACCAGTTTAATATACATACAACAAAAGTACATCTCTGCTCTAGAAATCTTTGCAAATTAGGAAAAAGGGAGCCTCAATTATTTGGAGCTATGTGAATGGTGTGGATGAGTTTCTTCATTTAATCGAATGTCTCTCTCCTTAACTCTTACACCCCTCTCCTTACCACCCCACCCCTGCTTCACATGCAGAAACCATCTCTCATGCTTCTACATACACAATTCAGCCATTTAATTAACGAGTTCTAACACCACAAAATTTGGATGTAACATCTAAAGATTAATCAATTATTCAACACTCATATTAAAATGTATGTGCTACACCATGGATCCAATCAATTAGAAAGTTGAATTCAATATGGTCATAATTAAATGCCTTTATCACATCTTGTCACACACACAACATTTGTTAGCAACAAAAGCGATATTTCAAACCATGTTAACTATCAATTCTTTCCTTTTTTTTCTTTTTTTGGATAATGAAAATTCTAGCAGTGAAAACTAATAAATGAGGAAAATTAGCTTCTCAAAGGAACGGTCATATGTTATGCTTAACATACTGATTACTGATCAGCAAAGGATTAAGACGTGCAGAACAAAATCATAATAGTGTCACTCAGCTTAGATTCTACAAAATGATACAAGCAAATTCTCCCTAAGATAGTCGAGTATCGAAAAGACAAAGTTCTGGAAGTGAAGCTTTGTTCAATAAGGAGAGCATTCTAGCTTCTAACAGTTTCGATAGTATCCAAGATAGCTAGTATGGATTTGGGAGCTTTCCAACATCCTCCAAGAGATTAAGGAGTCTTAAGTTATCAATTCAAGAAGACTTAAAGGACCTTAGTATGCTTACGTGGAAGTACAATAGGAGGACACCAAAATTCTTACTAAGAACCCCAAAAAGCAAAGGCATAAACCTACTTTTTTTCCACCTTCAAGCTAGAGTAAACTTTAAGGCTTCGGTTAATAATAAGTAAAACGACTCTTCTTTGATGTTTACCAACTGAGTTCCATGTACGAGTCTTCTTTGATGTTTTACCAACTGAGTTCCATGTATACTTCGTCAACCACTATTCAACTCCCCATATGTAAGCTAATTGACTGCTAGACATTCTGACTTTTTCCACCAATACAGTACTAGCTATCATCATGACACTTCCTAGACTATGCTCATTTTACGTCTTTTTCACTGTAAACAATTCTTCCATCAAAACGATTCCCATCAATATCATGTATGACCATAACCTCTACATTCATCCAATGTTGGCTTGCCCAAGTGGAAACACCAAGCTAATGGTCCTTGAGGCATTAAGTTTGATTCTTCCTACAAGCGTTTTTCAATAATTATACTTATAAATTATTCCATTTGAACAGTCTAAGACCATAATGTTATATAGAAGTGAATGTTGAGCTGCTAAAGTTCAACACATCCACAAGATGAGACGCAAATGATAAGATACATGAGCAGTTATACAAGATTAGATGAGGTAAATTTAAAAACTCGCAAGAATGTGCAAGTAGCACAATTTGAAGATAAAATGAAAGAAAGTCGCTTGAGATGGTTTGGTTTTGTTCTGCATTGACCTCTAGATGCACATGTGAAACCATGGTGAGTGAAGGTTTTAAATGGGACAAGGTAAACCTAAAATCATGGAAGGAAGTTTCCCAAAAGACTTATAGTTTCTTGGATCAATGAGGCAAAGAAAATATGGCATAATGGAAGACAACTATTTATATAAGCATACCAAATAGTTGGTAATATGTTCTAGTCATGTTAATTCATTTAGTTCAGGTCTTATGCTTTCTAAGAGTCTTTTAGCCCTATTAGAGATTCTTATGTCAGTAGAAAATATGGAGAACTTTTATTACTTCTTTTTGTTTTTTCTTTTATAAAAATGTTGACCTCAGAAGAATTTAACCAGGAACCTGTTGATGAGGATCATATAGCCAACCCAACTTGTTTGAGACTGAGGCGATATTATTGTTGTATGAATTCTTTCCGTCCATGCACATAAATTTTTCAAGCATATATATTGATTGATTGAACCTATTTTGATTAAGTAGTTTTCCTCAAGTGGACTACTAGTCCCATTGCCTTTCTTCTCTCTCTCTCTCTCACACACACACACACACAAAATCCTTTTCCTGTATTTGGTTGAATAATCCAAATCACCAGCAGCTATACAGTACAACATTTCAGAAGAAAACAACATTACACAAATAACAACTGGTATCGGCAACACTACAGGATTTCGCGACCCGAACGCAATGCTTTGTTCTTCTTATTAATCCACTCGGAACAACAGAATTTCAAATATCAACTAAAATTCACAAAATCAAAACACATAGTACATCACGAAAAATCTACTAAATCATCATTGCTCTATCAATATGCTCAAACAAAATCAAAACCAAAAACTAGACGGAATTAGAATATTACTTGATGCAGAGATGGCGAAAACGACAGCGATAATTTCCCTTCCTTCTTCCCTAATAAAAACAAAATCAAATCACAATGCGCATCACAGATATTTCACATGATTACACAATCTATAATGAATACGAAAAATCAGAAAAAAAAAACTGAGAGAGATTATTACAGGAAGTGAGCGGAGGTGATTGAAGTAAGTGAAAATTGTTGAACTTTGAGTGATACGTGACTTCCATAGTCTTCTTCTTCGCCGGAATCTTCGTCGGAGTTAAACGCCGAGCATCGGAGGAGAGAATCTGAGAAGCGGAAAATGAACGGTGGTATTACGGAGAGGAAAACACATTGGGAATAGTGATTGTACAATTGGATAGCATGGAGTACTATTACTTATAATTTATTCCAAAAATAATAAAAATTATGTCCAATTAAAAAAAATTAATGAAAATAATATGTAATTTACTAAATTATTTATATTTAATAAGTTTTTTCAAAATTTTAATATAATTTTTAAAAATGGAATATGAAATGTAGTGAGAAAAAAATATTTTTATTTATTTATTTTGACTTGAGATATCGATTAAGAATTTTTTAAGTTTGAACTTGGTCTGGTATTATCTTATAAATATACTTCTTTTTAAGATCATTAAATTCAACAATATTCTATACAACAACAACATACCCAGTAGAATTTCATAAATAGAGTCTGGAGATAGTGAAATATACGCAGACTTTACCTCTACCTCTACGAGGTAGAGAGACTGTTTCTTCAATAATATTATATAATTTTTTAAAAAACTTTATACATAATTAACTAAGATATTTAAATTGAAACTTAAAAAACTAATGTAAAAAAACAAGATAATGGTCTTATTTTATAACTAAGTCCAAATCAATTTTTATCCCAAAATTATTTAATTTTCTTTCTCTACCATTTGTTTTTAGCATTTAAAAACAAAGCCAAAATGTAAGTCAAATTCTAGGGAAATAAAATAAATTGAATATTCAAATCAATTGTAAAACAATACAAGCTTGCATCATAGAGATGTAAGATTTAATTATCACATAATCTTTCCATAATAAATTAATTTTTATGTTTCGATCATCCAAAAGAAACAAAAGAATTTATTTATTTATTTATTTTTAACTTTAACAACTTGCCAAATAGTTTAGGGACAAATTTGTACAAATAAAATAGAAAAATTTTAATCTATTAGATAAGAAATAAATTAGTATATTCATTAAACATGATAAAATAAACTAAATTTGACATCTGAATGTTCGATTTGATATCCTATTACTATTTCACCTTCTTTCTTTTTTGTTTTGTTATGTCGAATCCTTGCTTTTACGCTAAACTAACATCTTTAGTTATAACATTAAAAGAGATTCATTAACTAATAAATCGAGAATTGTTGTTGTTTAATCTTCTTCTTTTTTTTTTTTTGGAGGGGGGGGGGGGGGGTTGAGGGTGAAATTCTAATTTTAAATATCATTTTTTACTTAGTTTAAACTACAAAACAAAATTGTAGATGGGAAGAGGATCGT
>JAOTQR010000097.1:557982-571264 GCA_025774065.1 Solanum ossicruentum | reverse complement strand
TGTAAAAAAAATAATTTTTATTTTTTTTTATAATTTTTTGTAATTTATGTTAAAAAAAATTAACTTTTTTTTTGTAATTTTTTTAAAAATTATTTTATTTTTTCATATTTTTTAAGAATGTCACATGTAAAATAATGATTGTGACGTGTACATGTTGTGCTTATGTGGACGAACGTGGCATCGAAGTATTAGCTGAAAAAAACACGTCAGCGCGTTTGTACCCCACGCGCCATGTCAGCAACTAACATGTGCCTACTTATTCAGAAATTGCCAAGTTGAGGGTCATAATTGTGCACTATAAAAGTTTGAGTTCTAACTTAAAAAGTTATGCCAAGTTTGAGGTTATATTTGTGTATTATGTCATTCCAATAATAGGGCATCACTGATTATGTTGGTTGGAAATTACTATACTAACATTTGTTTGTTTTCTCTTGTTGAAATCATATAACGGTGATGTTTGGATCAGTTTGTTCATAAATTATTTCAAAGATGATATTTAGTAATGTTTGAAATGTTTTTTTTTTGTATTTTGATTATTTCATTGCGAAATATTTGTTACTTGTGTAGACTAGTTTATTCATACCTTATCTATTGCTTCTTCGGATAAGCTTGCTCATATCTCAACTATTTTACTATTAGATACAGTGACGGACCATTCTTTAGCTAGGAGGTCCGTTTGATCAAAAATTATACTATTAAATACATAATTAAATTATTTATTTATAGTAAATGTTGAACTCTCTTCGACTAATCTGTATGTTTTCTTTTCATATTTTAAATCCTCTTAATTGAAATTTTAATTTCACGATTGATCGGTTACATGATACTTTTATAGACCAGCTTGTTCATACAAGTACCTGATCTATTTCACTAGTACATGTAACTTGTATGTATATATAAGCTTGTCTTTATACCTTATACTATTTTACCGTTCGATATATCTTACTTATGCAGATCAATTTGTTCCTATCTTAACTGTTTCGCTATCTAATATACACTACTTTTGCATCTCAATTATTTCATCAAATACATATTGTGTCTCATCAATATCAATTCTAAATAACTCTATTTATTAAGAACTAGAAAGATTAAAAAAAAGTACTTTTTTAAAAATATTATTGAAATTTGATCATTATTTTTAATTTTCACGATTTCATTAACTGCTAAATCATACCAAAAGGACTAAATATGAAAGACCTAGTCACCTAGAGGCTAAAAACATGATTTACATCTATATGATTGAACAAAGCAACATAAGATATTAGTCAAAAGTGATTAACTAAATTAATATTGTAGGAATTAGAATAATTAAACTTATTGTCCTATATACATATTCGAAAACAGTTGTGATATGTTTTTAAACATAGGGATCAAATTACGTCCATCAAACTCCCCTTATCCCGTAATAGGCGGAAGCTTTGAAACATTATGATAATGTTGTTGTTTGTGTCCTATATACATACTTTATGAAAAGGACAGTGGTCCTTTATAGTTTTTTCTGCAATTACTATTTCCAAGAATTGAATGGAGCCCCATAAATTAACACCAGCCATGTCCATTGGAATATATAATGAAAAAAAATTGCAAAAATACTGTTAAGTTGTTCAGATTCTTCAAAAATATTAGTATTAGATATGTGTCGAAACTTCAAAATCTACACATTTAATAAAATCTGACATGAATGCAATAACATTCTTGAAGTGTCTGATACGTTTGTTGATGGAACTCTTGAGAATATTATCGATGTGTTTTGACCATCGAACACGTGAAAACCTGTGTATTTGTAAAAGATTCGATATGATTATAACAGATACAGTATATTTTTAAATGATTCGACATGTTTGTTGCTCCAACTCTTAAAAATATTATTGGATGTGTCGGATCCTTAGAATTAATGCATTCATGGAGGATTAATTATGAGTGCAGCAACGTCTTTAAAGAGATGTATACATAGGTGTAGTAATATTTTCAAAGGATTTGACACGTTTGTTGCTCTAACTCTTAGAAATATTATCGGGTGTGTTGAATCCTGCAAATTAATGCATTTATGGAGGATTCATTGTGCGTACGATGACTTTAAAGAGACTTATACATGTACCACAATATTTTTAAAATTTTCAATATGTTTCACTCCAACTTCTTATATCATCAAATGTGTGTTGAATTTTTCAAAATTTATATTTTGGATACATGTTTCCATCAATCTCGGATGGAGTCAAAGATTCACTATTTTTTGACTTTGAGGTATGATAGAATAAAACAAAATGGCTTTTTGAACTGTCTGCGTTTCTTTCAGTTTTGAAGTAGCAGTTAGTCAATGCAAATTTCGATGCTCATCATGGGTCATTCGGAAACAGTCGCGTTATGTTTTTAAACATAGGGGTCAGACTGTGTACATTTGACCCCCCTTTATCCGGTAATGGACGAAAGTATTTGAGATATTGGAATAATGTTGTTGTTTATATTTTGGATACATAAAGTGTCCTTGGATGCTGTTCTTTGTCAGCAAGCAAGAATCTGAGTACTTTTGGGAGGCCCCATGAGCTCTAACAGAATGATTTTATAACATCATGAACCAAGCCCCAAAAATTTAACACCATAAAAAAAGTGCCACATATATTCCCTCGATTTCAATTTATTTATCTGATTTTACTTGGTACAAATTTAAAACAGATAGAAAAAACTTCTGATTCTTGTGATCTCAAACTAAAGATATGTATAATATACCAAATGCCTTTGGACCTTTCAAACATGCTAGGTAAAAAGTTGAGAGCAAAAGCTCGACAAAAATAAAATTAGTTTTTTTAAATAGACTAAAAAGGAATCATGTCTTTCAAAAATACCACAAACCCCACTTGTAAAATTTCACCAAGTATTTTCTTGTTGCAGACTAAAAAGGGATCAGCCCGAAGAGGCGCATTTGGTGAGGCAATAACTTAGTAAGGTGATGATCAGTAGCTAATCCGAGAAGATGATTAGCCACACTGAGATTGAAACACCGCTCAGACTCCTGAGGTAGCAATGGGGAATTTTCTGCAATGGGCGAAAGCTTGACGGAGCAAAACCTCTCTTTTGAAAAAAACACTTTTTTAGTGAAGCCTTAGCATATGAACTCAAAATTATCATCACATCAATGGGGACAAAAAGCAAATCTTGGTATTTACTACGACAAACAAATTGAAACCGAGGGAGTAACTCGTAAAGATTTCCAAGAATTGTAAGACAAATGAAAATGAGTAGAAAATTAGTTCTTCATCAAGAGTGAAGCAAAAAGCCTATTTTGTACTATAACTTAACAGACATTTCCAGTGGAAATGTTAAAAAGGAAAATGAGAAACATTGCATAAAACAGCAGCAAACAAAAATATTGGACTACTGTACAATTCCCCTTGTGCTAGGTAACACAACACAAAAAGGAGAATTCAAAATAACAAAAAGAACAAGAGCCTTAGTGTCATTTTTATCTTCATTGTTGTGCAGGCTCAATATCCTTAAGCAGTCCAACTACTTGATGCATACTTGGTCGTTTCGCGGGAACATCAGCTGTGCATAGATAACCGATTTTCAAGGCTTCTAGTATTTGTGTCTGTGATGCAGTTCCACGAATCTTTGGATCGATAACTCTTGATCCCTCGTTGCTCCTTACTAATCCTCTAACCCAACCAACAAGATTAGCATCATTGTGTTGCGGATAATCATCTTCGATTGGTTTTTTCCCTGTTATTAGCTCGAAAAGGATGACTCCGAATCCATACACATCTGACTTTGGTGTAGGATATTTAGGGGAGCTGCTTTCTGGATGCAGAAACTCAGGGGGAATATATCCAGGTGAACCGCGAGTGATCTCATCTTCGGGACCTGTGCCAAAGATTTTGGCCAATCCGAAATCGGATAGTCTAGGCTCCAAGTTCATATCAAGATAAACACTGCTAGCTTTGACATCTCTATGTATAATGGGAGGTGAACAACCATGGTGTAGAAATGCAAGGGCTCTAGCAGTGCCAAGCGCGATTTTGTGCCTAAATCTCCAAGTGGTTAACAAACCTTCAGAACCAACATTCTGAATACTGTTGTTGTCGTCGTCCTCTTCCCACGTGTCCGTGCTCCAGTCCTCAGTAGTAGTTCGAACCCCGAGTGGCAAGTCATGAAGCAAATTCTGCAAATTCCCATTTTCCATGTAATCGTAAATGGCAATTCTTTGCTCACCAGCCAAGCAGTAACCGGTCAATGGAACAAGATTAGGATGTTTTATCCGGCCAAGATACTCGAGCTCTCTCGCAGCTTCATGGTCTGTCATAGTGGAACCATGAACCAGAACTTTCACTGCCACATGAATCCCACCTGGTAAAAAGCCTCTATAAACTGGACCAAACCTCCCTTCAGCTAACAATGTACCTCGATCGAAATTAGAAGTTGCAGATAAGAGATCTGCAAATGTGAAGTTCAACAGTGGCTTTTCGAAAATCACTACAGGCACTGAGTTTGCTTGCTTAACATCAGCAACCCAAGTTGTTGAATCAGTTTGGAACGAAAAGGGCCCAGAAATAGTCTGTTCTTCCTTGTAAGAATTCTGTTTAACCGCCCATATCGTGGTTTTACGTCGATAACCAAATGCCAAGAACAGCAAACCAAGAAGCAGAAGGACCATAGAGAAAGTTAATGCCAAAGCAAGTTTAAGTCCTCTGTGTTTCGGAGTTTTCCTGTGGAAGAGAGCAGGGTTGGCAGCAATAGGACATCCATTTGATGAACCGATAAATGCCGAATGGAGTGTTTGAGGAGAGAATTCAGTAGCACAAAGAGTTAGATTGTTGTAAGAAAAATTGAACCTTTCCATCCTTGGAAGTATGTCTACAAGTGACAATGGGATATCACCAGTCAAATTGTTGTATGATACATCAAGAACCAGGAGATTTCTATTGCTCAACAGAGGAATGCGGTTACTAAGATGGTTTTTGGATATATCAAGGATATTCAAGCGACTCAACGATGTGAGCTCTCGAGGAATTTGGCCAATCAAACTGGTTCCAGACAAATTCAGATACTCTAAACTAGATAATATATCAATTTGTGGGAATTCTTGTGGTGAAAATCTATTATCTGCAAGACTAAGGTATCGGAGATTTCGAGCATTGTTTAATTCTGTAAAGATCTCTCCACTAAGCTGATTCTCAGATAAATCAAGATAAACCAAATGAGACCAATTGAAGCTGGAATTATTGAAGTTTACCTGAGAAATGTGACCATCAAACTGGTTTCTACTCAAATCAATCACCTCCAATGGCCCCTCAAAAAGACCAACAACAGAACCCTTAAACAGATTGCCTGAAATATTGATATGAGTAATTGAATCCATTCTTGAAAAGTCTGAATCTTTTCCATGAATCTCATTTTCTGCAAGATTCAAGAACTTGAGCTTGTGAAATGTGGAACCAAAACCATGAGGAAAACCAGTCAGTCTGTTTTCTGAAAGATCAAGGGATTCCAAAGAATGACAGCTCAAAATTCCAGAAGGGATTTCTGAATCAAACATATTCTTACTAAGATTAAGAGAATGCAAACTTGAAAGGGAACTTATGGCTTCTGGAATCTTTCCAGACAAATTGTTGACAGAAAAGTCCATGATTTCAAGAACACCAAAATTTCCTATGTTGCTTGAAAGGTCACCAGAGATATGGTTATGTGAGAGGTTAAGGTACTTAAGTGAACCTAAACTCCATATATCAGAAGGCAAACCAGTGAGCTTATTGTTACTCAGATCCAAATACTTAAGCTTAGTGAGTTTACCAATGGTGTTATCAGGAATCACACCAGATAAACCAAAACTTTTAGCTGTCAAATTGACAACATTTTCATCCTTGGAATCACATACCACCCCTTCCCAAGAACAAAAGTGAGCTGAAAAGTTGTGAACTTTAGTACCCCCAAGTTTTTGAAGAAAATCAGAGACAAAAAATCCATCAGTGTTTGGCTGTTGGCAAAACAAAGGCCTACAGAAAACTGCCAAAAGCAGAAAAGAACCAAGGATGCCTATTCCCATTTGTAGATAAGGCTTCAAACTGTAGAACTCAGAAAGAAAATGAACCAAACCCCTCCAAACAACTCCAAAAATATCCCCTTTTTCAGAACTTCAACACCATTTTAGGACAACCCCACAAAGCCAAAAGTTCAAGAGAAGTACTCTACAAATGCATAAAAAGCAAATCTTTCTTGTGAGAAATGAGAAAGATAAGGCTTTAACTGTAAGACTCAGAAAGAAAAGGAAAGAAGCAAACCCCTCCAAACAACTCCAAAAATATCCCCTATTTCAGAACTTCAACACCATTTTAGGACAACCCCACAAAGCCAAAAGTTCAAGAAAAGTACTCTAACAATACATAAAAATCAAATCTTTAATGAGAAAGATAAAGGCTTCAACTGTAAAACTCAGAAAGAAAAGGAAAAGAAGCAAAACCCTCCAAACAACCCCCAAAATCTTCCCTTTTACATAACTTTAACACCATTTTTTCCTCATAAAAGTTGTTCTACTTTCCAAGAATCAGCAAAACAAACACTTTCAGCACAACCCCACAAACCCAAAAGTTCACACAATTGGCTAAAAATGAATAAAAATCAAATCTTTAGAAAAATGAGATACAACAACTTAGAAGATATTGGAATTTCAGAGGACAACCAAGACTTTCTGGAACAAAGAATGAATAATGTGAACTTAGCTTGTCTGACCTTTGCATGAAAAGCCAACAAAGAAAACAAACACATAAACATAAATGCTTTGTCTCAGTGTTTAATCTTTTTTTAACCAAAAAAAACAAAACAAAACAACAAGGAGAGCTATAGAAGACAAAGGGGGTGAAAAAAGACCACAAATCAAGAAAAAGATTGAATTTTAATGGTGGTTAGTACCAGTAAAAATGGACACTCAGTGTGTGTGTGTGTGTGTTGTGGTCAAATGTTTGGGGGGGTTCATAAATGAGAAATTTTTGGGTTGGTGAAGTTTTGCAGTAAAGGTGTTGGATGGGAATTCAATGATTCTGCATTATGTTTATTCATTCATACATATCATCATTTTACTTCATAGCAAGTGGAAATAATACTTATGATCTTCTTGATTATTATTATTACCAGTACTAACCACTACTCTTTAAAGAAAATAAAGTATTTATTTTAGGCTACTTTAATCAATATTTATTGCTTTTGAAGTTTACATGTAGTTTACCTTATAGTAGATGGTCTCACCATTTAAGTATTTTCTTAATCTCGAAATAGCGGTAAGATCTGCGTACAATCTACTCTCCTCAGATCCTACTTGTGGGATTTTACTGGATATATTGTTATTGTTGTTAGTCTCAAAATAAGTATTTTTAAATATTTTATTAGTATAAGTTTGATCAGTATAATTCGCTACTTTAAAGGCATCGTCTCAGTTAGATTTTTGAGATCTCGATAGTAAAAAGTATTAATTTTTAAAAAATTAAATTAGATTAATTAGATATTTGATATTATAATTTATGATCTTTTTATGTGAATATACTTTAAAGTATGTATTTTAGGATAATTTGAAATGAAGACAATATTTTTATGCTACTTTTAGTTATATAACTTTAAAATTTATAAATTAAATTGTAAATGAATGGAAACCAAACTAATAAATTGAATAAATTGGGTTGGTACTTTATGGACACTTTTTGTCATATAGAATATCAAAAGGAAAAATACTAACAAAAATTAATACTCCCATTGACCTTTTTTTTACGTGATGTGTTTAAGATTATATATATTTTTAAATACTTGATATAATTTTATTTTAGGATCGTAAAATTAATTTTATTTTTATATCAATTCTTTTTTTAAAATTGTGGGAGTACAAGACTTTACTGCTTATGGGTTTTGAGACGAGGGTTCTCGGAAACAAGTTTTCTACTTCTATAAGATAGCGGCAAGATTTGCGTACAATTTACCCTTTCTAAACTTCACTTGTGAGATTTCACTGGATATGTTATTGTTGTTGTTGGAGTACAAGACTTAACAAAATTAAAAGAGTTCCCCTTTTTACTTAAACTATTTATGGTGTTCAAGAAGGAGACATTTTTAAATTTCTTTGTTATGTTTGGTCTATTATTTTCTTTGATTTGACTTTTCTTTTTTTTTTTTTTCAATTTTGTACTTTATTTTGGAAAGATCTTTAAAGAGCAATAATTGTTTTTTTTTTTTGTGTGTGTGTTGCAATTTTAAACAATTCCTCAAATACTTGCTTAAATTTTGCTTCACTTGCCCTTTAATAGAGGATGGTTTATTATAGAATTATTCTTTACTTTGGAAAAAATAAAAATAAATCATACTTTACTTGTTTTATATTGAAATTTATATTTATACTTAAGCTACTTATTCGGTCTCAAATTATTTATCATAATTTCAAAAAAAAAGATAATATTAATGACGTTCTTCTTATTTTATTTTTAGTGATAATTATTCTTAAAATAATAAATATCTCACTAAAGTAAATATTTAATGAAGACAAGTCATATTTGAAGATACAAATGAGATTAAACTAATCCAAATAACCTTTCTTAATTTTGTTTTACAAACAACAACAACAATAACATTATCCCATTGCCTCAAAGGGAGGGTCGGATGTACGCAGCCTGATCCCTATGTTTAAAACATAGATCGATTGTTTCCGGACTAAAATTAATTTAAAGTGAATAAATTTTATATAAAAAAATTATACATCACAAATATAAATCAAGAAACTAATTATTAAATTAATAGAAGGAAACTAATAATTTAAACCCATAATTTGGCTGTTTTTGTACCCAACCCACTGACTATTATACTGTTTTGGTCTACAAAATATTCACTGAATTTTGACTGACACAAAAATAAAAAATTATTTTTTTCCCTGCTTTTGTGAGAATTTTCATCTCAATTAAATTCTATAAAAAATATTTAGTATATTTATAATGTAATATAATTGCTTTTTTATGCCAACTATTTTTTTTGGGAAGAATATTAGACAGATTATATTTGGAATATAACTACTGGAATAGATGCTGTCTAAATATGTTTTTTTTAAGAAAAAAAAAAGCAATACAAACAACAACAACAATATTACTTCATTGTCTCAAAGGCTCCTGTCCATTGCGGGGTAAGGGGGGTCGGATGTACGCAGCCTGACCTTTATGTTTAAAAACATAGATCGACTGTTTTTCGGATGACCCATGATGAGCGTCGAAAATTACATTGACTAACTGATACTTCACAATTGAAAGAAGCGTAGACAGTTTAAAGAGATTTTGTTTTATTCCATCATACCCTAAAGCCAAAAAATAGTAAATCTTTGACTCTATCCGGGTGTGAAAATTTTTTTAAAAAAAAAGCAATATAATGTTAAATATCAAGTTGCCATATTGTACTTATGTTTAGTTAAGAATAATATGCCCGGTATAATTTCACGAATAAAATACTAACGTGTACGCAATTTAGATAAGTTCTTTTTAATAGATCTTTCGATTTGCTCTGCAGTACGAATCACATATAGAACTTACAACAACAATAACAACTTACTCAGTAGAATCTCATAAGTGGAGTTTGGGGAGGGTGAAATGTACGCGGACCTAACCGCTATCTCGTAGAGGTATAGTTGTGTTCAACTTAAGTGATGTATAATAAAATTAGTATGAAAGAATAGAAAGTAATAAAAATGTTATATTGGAAATAATAGAGGAAAATAGTAACAATATATACTACAATAATCAGAACAAATAATTAATTTATTTTTTTTATAATTCTATATTATAATTGAAGGATCTATTTGTAGCATGTTCATACATAACAACAATAACAACAACATACCCAGTAATATCCCACAAGTGGGGTCTGGAGAGGGTAGATCGTACGCAGACCTTACCGCTACCTCATAGAAGTAGAGAGGCTATTTCCTAAAACAGCATGTTCATACATGTTAACAATAATTTTAATAATGTCACATAATTATCCTCATGTGACTTTTTAAAGTTGATTTACAAAGAGCAAAATAATTTATTTTTATTTTTATAAAAAAGAAATTAGATTAATAAGTTCTCCTCATAGTATGAACACTAAGTATTTTTTTCTTCTATTTTGTTTGTACTTTTATATAAAATAAAAATGAATGGTGGAAAAAGGCTTGTTATTTTTTTTCTTTAAAAAAAGAAAATAGGAGATAAAATGTACTTTTATTTTTGACTTTAGTAGTTTAGTTTCACAAGAAAATGTCCCCCATTTACACCCAAAGTCTTAAGTAGGGTAAGCTTAGGGGTGAAGTGAGAAATTTTAATAAATAAATTAAAAATAAAAATATATAAACACATGAAAAAAATATTAAAAACCAAATACCTACTATATATAACTTTAATATAACAACAATAATTTCTTAAAATAAGATTCGGATGAAATCCATGTGTACCTCACTCGATCCTTGATGTGACTCAGTAGTCGTAAAGTTTATGCAAACAACAGAGGTCAAGGATAGAGCTACAACTTTACTTCTATTCGATAGAATTAATAGGTTTAGATAAATTCACTTAATATGTATATATAATTTATTAAGAAATCGATAAACTGTATTTTCTAGAATTTAGAATTGATAAACTTAAAATTCTAGCATGCTTTCAATCATAGTAAAGACTAAAGATAAGATATTGAGCGATCCTTTAATATTTATATA
The DNA here is from genome assembly GCA_025774065.1 of Solanum ossicruentum. Lineage (NCBI taxonomy): Eukaryota > Viridiplantae > Streptophyta > Magnoliopsida > Solanales > Solanaceae > Solanum > Solanum ossicruentum. The sequence continues at coordinate 560,562 of JAOTQR010000097.1, read as the reverse complement.
AACAACAACAACAACATTATCCCATTGGCTCAAAGGCTCTCGCCCATTGTGAGGTAAGGGGGGTCGGATGTACGGAGTCTGATCCCTATGTTTAAAACATAGATCGACTATTTCCGAATGACCCATGATGAGTGCCGAAATTTGCATTGACTAACTGTTACTTTACAAGAAGCGCAGACAGTTTAAAGAGCCATTTTGCTTATTTCATCGTACCCCAAAGCTAAAAAATAGTAAATCTTTAGCTTCATCCGACTGTGAAAATTTCCTTTAATATTTATATAAGCTTTAATAAATAGAATAATCTGATAGATCCAAAAAAAAAATGGCTCGACTTTCAAATTTTTGCTCTCATTTTTTCACTTCAAATTCAATTAAAAAAAACTTTATGATAATGACTAGCCGCATTGTGGGCTAAAAGAGGACCACTTATCATTAAAATTATTAACTTTGTGGGCCAAATTAGACAAAAGAGCAAATTTTGGGGTATCTTTGTCACAACATTAAGTTTGGGATTGTGATTTAGTAAGTAATGTTTGTTGTACAAATATCATAGGTTTAAGTTCATTTTGGACTTTATTTTATTATTTTCATCAATTTCGGATGGAGCCAAAGATTAACTATTTTTTGACTTTAGGGTATGATGGAATAAAACAAAATGACTCTTTAAACTGTCTGTGCTTTTTTCAATTGTGAAGTAGCAGTTACTCAATGCAACTTTCGACGCTCATCATGGGTCATCCGGAAATAGTCGGACCTTATATCTGACCCCCCCTTACCCCGTAATGGGCGGGAGCCTTTGAGCTATTGGGGTAATGTTGTTGTTGTTGTTGGACTTTATTTTATTTTTATTTTCCAATATATATATTTAGTCTTTGATTTATTTGAGTTGTTTGGGGCCCACAAGCTTAATCATTCCACAAATCAATCTTTTAAATCTTGACTATTGGTTTCATAATTGGTTGTTTAGTCCATTAAAAATGTTCTTTTAATAATTAATTAGTGTACATTAGTCATATTCTACAAAATAAAAAAATAATAATTTGATGTTATATGAGGAGAGTACTAGTTACCTACGATTCTATTTAGTAGAATTATAAAATTCAATTAAGAATATATATTAACATTTCAATATCTTAATCAAGATTTCGTTATCCTCAAACTTAATCAAGCTGATCTATGTCGATTTAACTTGAAAGTTTAATATAATACAAATAATAAAACCTAATGATTGAAAGGAGTCGATTTTATCATGTTTATATAATAAAAGTCTGTGTAGTCACAGAATCTATGAAAAAAAATGATTAGGTTGAACTAGACAACTCCACAGCGCAAAATTCGCCGATAAGTGAATTTAAGCTCGAGTCGGTTTCATCAGTTCAAAAAGATTAAATTTTAATGATTAATGAGTAGATTTCATCATTTTTTTGTGTAATCAAAGTCCATGTAACCACATAAGTTATAAAAGAAAATAATTAGTTTGAATCGGATCAATCCACAGGGACAAATCATTCAATAAGTGAATTTAAGCTTGAGTCGATTTCATCAGTTCAAAAAGACTAAACGACTCAATCAAGTTGGGATATGGAGACCAAACCAAGCTCCATTGATCCAATTTAACTAGGTTGGATATTGATTCGATTCAATAGTCAGATATAACACACATAATAAACCGAACAAATAGACTGAATTTATTTCACTATTTTTCATTCAATTTTAAAAAGTGCAACCATAAAAGTTATCAAAGAAAGAAGTTATATTGAGCCAGACCAATCTAACCCAACCCACTTGGACAAACCAAACGATTGGTGATTCTAAGCTCGAACTGATTTTACCATCTCAAAATGACTGAATGGCTCAATATAATTAACCTAAAGCACATGATATGATTGAATCAAGCTCCATCAAAAACCAACTTAAATAAAGCAGTTTGACTCGACTCGACTATCACATAGACACAAATATACGATACATATATAAATATCATCAACATCAACATTACCGCAATGCCTCAAAGGCTCCCGCTCATTGCGGAGTAAAGAAGGGTCAGATGTACGCAATCTGACCTCTAAGTTTAATAACATAGTGCAACTATTTCCGAATACATATATAAATATCAAATACAAATAAATAGTTTGCGGGGGAGGGTGGTGTTGATCAAATGGGAGCACGCCAACACCGACAAGGGGAAAAAAAATAAGTGGGGAGTTTAATGATTTGCATTGATTAAGGGGACGGGATGAGTAAAAAAAAATCAATCAACACCTTTTTAAAAAAATTATTATTTGCTTTTTCAGTCCCCACAAACATAAATAATTACGGTTTCTATCTTTAATTATCCAATTTTATTTTTTTTTAAAAATTCTTCATACATTATGGCACATGATAATGCCAGCATAACGTATTCTTCACACAGCCGCTTGTCTATTCACTTTTTCCATGCAATTTATTTTATTAAAAAAATTAAATTTAAACTTTTTTATTTTTTACTCGATATTCGATCATCGTATTGAATTCAACTAAATGATAATTTCATATTGGAGGTAAAATATTTTCTAAAAGAATAAATTCATAATTTGAGAG
>JAOTQR010000097.1:541945-557882 GCA_025774065.1 Solanum ossicruentum | reverse complement strand
ACTATTTTGTTTAAGTCCTACTAAAACCCTTTGATTCCAAAGTTTGTCTCTAAACATCCAACCTATCATTGGCATGTTCTGTATCTTATCAATCAGTATTATGTCATCAATGACATATATATAAAACTCCTCCTAAATAGATCGTGCCAACTCAAATATATCTATACACATTATTTTTTGGAAAAACAAATATTATTTCATAAAACCAGCAAAAAATGGAACAAATATTTCATGTTATTTGACTTGAGATAACACACAAGACAATTATCAATCATCAAAATGAAGAAACAAATATTTCACTTTCATGTCTAGTGAGCAAACTACATTTAATATTAGATCAATGACTAATTAAACCCATTGTTATTTGCTCATAGCAATTTTCATATTCGAGTCTTGGACAAATAATAAATACTCCCTTTGTCTCATTTTAATTGAATTTGTGAAGTAAGACACACATATTAAGAAAAATATTTAAAGACAAAATTTACACCATACTTTTCACTATTGCCCTTTGTAAAATCATAAATATGTAGTGTAATTTATGTCATAGAAAATATAATAATTCAATAAATGAAAGGGCAAATATGCAAAAAGTTTCAAATATTCACCTTAAACTTTGAACAATTCAAATATTTTGAACCTTAAAAAAAGCCTCAAAAATTCAAATAATATGAGACAGAGGAGTACCAATTTGCATACTTTGAGTCTTGACAAATAGTAAAATATAGAGACATGATTTCTACAATTAGAAGAGAGTGCAAAACCAGATAAGAGGACTTCCAACTTATGTTGCTCAATGTTCGGTCCTTTCGAAAATATCAACGGTTGCATATTGAATTTTTAAAAAATAGTGTATTTTTTCAGATGATCGGACATAAATGCGATAGTTATTTGGATCCGCATAGAGAATCTCACATTAAGCGTAAAAGATGATTTCATACTCAAAATTCAAAGATGAGATAGCTGGTTAAGGATTAAAAAAAATACACTCAACCACAACTTAATGATATTTAAAAAAAATCATTAAATATTCGATATTGATATTGAGATTCGAACGAACTCGAACCCACACCAAAATATCTCAAGTAAAAAACTAAAGCATTTACGATAAAGATAATTTAATCAGAACTCGAACACGAGACATGGACACTAAGAAATTAATTTAGTTTGTGGGGTAATAATAATGTATTACTAACATTTTATTTGCATACATTATTTTTTGGGCACTGACATTAAATGGGTTTTTGACTTCAGCTATATTGTGTTTTACTCCCATTAATTATTGTCATTTTTTTCTATTATATAATAAAATCTTGAAGTTACTTTTGGCAGCTAAGAAAATTAAATTGGGCAAATAATGCCATTGTGGTAGTTCTTATAGTCTTATCCCTCAATTAAATTATGGAAAAAAAAATTAAAATGAAAGATTTGTAAAAGGAAATTTTGACTTGACAGTATCGTTTAAATCGCGCATCGGAATATACATTGTGATATCTCCCTCAAGATCTAATTCTAAGAGGATACTATTCAGTTCTTCACGCTGATATTCGCTTTGGAGACTAAACAAATTGAAGTAGCCTTTCTTACTAAGTACACATTTGGTCACTATATAATGTGGTTGGCAGCTTCGAAGACATTCTCAATGAAGCACATTGTTCGAGGAGATCGAAACCAATAGGCTTTTACGAGGTGTGTAGCATTTTTTATGGCCATTACGAAAGCTCCCAAAGAGAAAGAGATCTCCATTGCTTGGTTATTTCGCTAGATTGAGTCCAGAAAAGGTAGAGTATACGCAAATTTTGTCACTACCTCAAGAAGATAGAGAGATTGCTTCCGATAGACTTTCAACTTAGGTGCATCAAACTCAACAAAAAAAAGATGAGAACAATGAGAAAACATGGGAGTTAAAAAGAAAGCAATGTAGAATTTACAAGAAAAGACAGTAACATCAACAAATAAACATTATATGATAATACCTACGAATAATCTTCACAAGGTAAAACAACACTCAACCCCTATTAACCTTTTATTTTATTACGCAACTTCCACACCTTTCTGTCTAAAGTCATATTCATATCTTGATAATCTGAAGTTGCATCATATCGTATCTAATCACCTCTCCCCAATAATTATCCGACCTACCTCTATCCCTCCTCGTATTTAGAAATACAGAACTACCATTCATGGAAAAACAGAAAGTAACACAAACATTATCAAACACAAATGTTAATTCATTTGATAAGTCATATGATCCAATGTCCATAAACATTACATCTTTCTCAAGACCTCACAAAGCCAAAACTGAGGCAAACCACTGACTACAAAAAAAAAAGATACACATGTTCAAGCCTTCAATGGCAGGTTTAAAAATAAGCTTAGCAGCCAAAGCTAAATCTGGAGCAAGCTGTGGATGCAGACCATTACCATCTCGGTGACACTCATGTGGAATTTGTCGGGTTGTGTTTCTCGACAGGTTAAGTCAAAATATTGTTCTTGCAGGTTCATTATAATATCCTGAAAGGGTGGTTTGCCGAGCTAGAGCGCTCTAGCCTCGCTTTCTTTACCTTGGTCTTTTTGCTTGCAATTTCCTGGAAAAGGTTTGGTCCGCCAAATTCAATTTTGGAGCTCCTAATCTTCCTCCTCTTACCTGCATCATATTCCTCGTCCCTAAAAATAGATATGAATGGTGTCAAAGGTCGTACTTGAAACATAGACAACAGTGCAGGAAAAAGAAAAACTACATCAAGGAAAAAGATCAAACAGCACTTGTAGAGAATACGTTAGGTATGTCCATAATAGACAGAAGGACTCACCACTCATCTCCAATGTACCCAATGGTGACACAATTCCCGTTCTGTGCTTCTACATCATTCAAGGAATGAACTTCCACATCATCCCAACGAGCAACTATGACAATCAAATAGGAAGCAAATATGTTTCAGCTGACAAAGGCAGTAATAAAATCACAAAGGCACATGTAGTGGGGAAGAAGTACTTACCGCTTGACTCCAAACCTCTGGTAAGCATATTCAACAGACCTTTCTGTGTTGCAACTACTTTAGTCTCTTTAGAATCCGTGGACCGTCTATTGTCAACAACTTGATTTCCTACTGATGCCAAGCTAGAACTTTGTTGTGGTTGTTTGTCATTTGCTAATACAGTGCCATTGTTTACAACTCTTGCATCATCAACTGTGTTCCTCAGCAGGTCCCCATTGTGTTCAGCAGTTTTCGTATCTAAACTGGAAATTTTCTCATTGGGACCACATTTTGACTTCTTTCTTTGAGAATGCGTTGAAGAAGATATCAAAGTATGGGATAATTTTGATGTAGATGGCCCAAGATCAGAATTACTCTCATCCACAGAATTAGGATTGCAACACTTTCTCTTTCCAATTTTATGTTTCAATCGTTTGACTTTTTTCTTTCTTTTCAGTCCCAAAGCTGGATCTAAGATCATAAAACTGAGATGCATCTTGGTGACACGACTCTTGAAAGACTTCTTTTTGGCTTTCAAGCATGCCTTGTCAATAACTACCTTTTCTGTCGAGCTAGTCATAGCCGGGGCTGGTTCTGCACCTGCTTTTCTCTGTCCAGCATAGCTATTAACTTCAACAGCTGAATCACCCAAACTGCCATTGGATATGTCTTTTCCCTGAAAGGAATTTATCAGTCAACGTAAGAGAGAAAAAAGCACTGGTTCTTTTTTTTTTAGTTTGGTTGGTTGTATTTCATTTATTTATTTGTAATTAACTTTTCATTAATTTATTTTTGTGTGTGTGTGTGTTTGTGGTGGTGGGGGCGGGGGGGGCAGGGGGGCATTGATTACCACTCGAGAGTTAGTGTTTGCCTTGCTGCATTCCACTTGTGTGTGGAGATCTTTGTTCAACAGTTTGTCAGGAGTACTGGGATCTTTCTCAATCTTTACGCTGCGACAGAGAATTGGTATTGAGGCAGAGCTAGTCAATTCTTTGATAGTTACATTGCCATTAGGTAGTGGGGTAGAGTCTCCACATCTTGATTCCCCCTTAATATCAAGTCTACGAATTCCATTGGAGACTGGAACAGCAGGATTAGCTCTAAGTAAGGATGGTACATCCCTTGTGTCTACAACCAACGGGTCCTTTACTCTGTCACCTGTTTCTGGTACTTCCAACAAATTTTCTGACCGTATAGCCCCTCCATAAGAAGAGAATTCACTAATGGCTGCACTATTAACCTTTGGGGGTACCACGTCCTTTGTTGAAGTTCCCTTTGAAACTTCGGCAGTTGATGTCTCCCTTTGATCTTTTGGAGCAGATAAGGAATCCAAATTCTTCGCATGAAATCCATTTTGAGCAGTATCCTTAAACTTCTGGCTGTGACTAGAATATATTTTATTTCCTATGCCATTAGTAGTCACGTTTTCATTGCGGGCAACATCTACCGACTTCTTAGGCACAGGAGATTTCTTATCCTGAACATAGAACAACATGTACGCCTTCTGCTCCAACACCTTTTTCTCACTCACTTGAACCACCTACAAGTACATAGGAGGATAGAAATATTCAGAAGCTATTCTTTACGACAGTTGAACTACAATACCATAGATCATTTGTTCAAGTTTTAAAAAGATCACAAACGGAAATCCTGAAGAGCTGAAACATTTAAAAGACAAAAGATAGAAAGAAAAATTTGTAGACCTGGTTGTCATCAAGGGAGTACCAATTTCCACTTGAGGTGCGAACAAAGCAATAATAATGACCAGAATGGGTGCTCCAACCTGCATGCACCAGCACACCATAAAGTGTGTACTTCAATTCACCACCCTGCAAAATAGGAGGGAATCCCATGAGTTCCCAAAATATAATATTCAAGAAATAAAGGAAATATGAAAAAGTATCACAGAAAGAGCAAAGCAGGCGAATAGCAAGTAAAGCAAGTCCCAGAAATTGTATGTATGGGAGCCTACATGAATTGCTTCCACTATTAGTTGTATAAGGTTGATACCTCATTGATAAAGTCTTAAACTACCACACACAAGAATATCAGTAGAATTGATTGAAAAAATATCTTCTCAACGATTAGACATGCAAAGCAATGATCCCTCGGCTATGAAATAATTTCATGGAAGGTTCAAATTAAATCCTAAGCCAATTCATTATCCATTTTATTGGCTGCTAATTTTCATATTTGGAGATTAGTCACACAAAATAAGAGCAAGTTCAAACGACAAATATTAGATCTGAAAATGTTCATAAAGGAGTTCTTGACTGCAAAGAGGAAAAACTGTTCTTACATAGGTATCGGATACAAAATGTTTCAAGTCTAATGTAGGCCCATAGTGAATCTTCTTATCGATTTTTTGCCCAGGGACATGAGAACCAAATCGCTTCAAGTGGATGGTTAGGACATGAGGTGCCTGGTCAATTGTTAGCCGTTTAGTAGCCTTCACTTTCTGTTTGCACTGCTGACATTGGTACTGCCTCTGACCACCATCTAATAGCTCTCTGGCAGTGAAATGGTCAAGTGCTTTTTGTAATGAATCTGCCCTTAAAATTTCTAGACTTAAATCCAGAAATGGATCAAACTTGTCAGAGCAAAATTTACACTGCATGCACTGCACCTGCAGATCATATGGAAAAATGTAAATGGGCAAGGAATCAAAGAAATGTTAAAAAAGGAATCAAGGAAATAACCCCCACCCCCCACCCCCCAAATTTCTGAACTCCTCCTAAAAGTTATTAGGCTTAGCACACCAAGGGAAGAGCAACTGAACTGTACCTGACTACGAAGACGCCCACCAAATATCTTATGAACCAAACTTTTCTCATAAGCACTGGGGGATTCACTAGGCACTCCTGAAGGTAAGCAACATTTATGCATTGACTCGAGCAGATTCACCATGTATTCATGTGCATCCTCCTGCCTGGCATTTCGAAAATTCCGGGATATGCCTAAAACATAATTAAGGATCAACTCAGATAGTCAAATGTCTAAAAGTCTTCCAATGTGGAATGATATAAGAAAAATAGGAGGCAGTTTAAAAAAAATCAGTTTCAAAAATAAGAAAAATAGGAAGCATATTCTGGAGCAGTATACTTAGGTGTAAATCTCTAGGATAGAGAAGTATCTTGTTGTCAGCCTTCTAAAAAAAATCTCTATCATACCCTTATTTTAACCACATCTTGTTAGAGACAGAGGCTTGTTGTTGGTCGTACTCTTTATTAACTTTCAGACTAAACAAACTGCGCACGGAAATAAAACAAAAAAAATAGCCACCAGACTCTGAAAAAATTGGAGACTTAGCATGATAACTCAGCACATTCTAACCACAAAAAAAAACTTATGAACATGACTGAAATTGCACTACTCTTGTTGAGGAAAAAGGACACTAAGAGAACAGGTGAGAAGGGGTAAATCAATCATTGGAAGAAAAGATAATAATAACCAGAGAAACAACTTAAAATTGTAGACTAAAAGCAGAAGTCACAGAGTCAAATAAATTAATACAATACAGGGAATAAGAAGATACATCGCAAATTTGACACAAGATCCTTGGGCGCTAGTATTTTCCCAGTTGCCTGCAAAGCACGACTCACGTGTTTTTGGATGGCACATAAAGCACAAAAACCAGCCATACGACCTTCAATAGAACAATGAAACACAAGTTAACAAACATATATGCTCTAATGAAACTAAGGACCCAAGTCCAAAGCCCACATGATCTAGATATGCAGAAACCAAAAGCCAAGTTTAGTTTATGTGAACAGCTCATATACTCTACTCAAATATTCATTTCAAAAAGACCAAAAAAGTTCATATCCTTAATATGAATTTAGACGGACAGCCTTAGCATGAACATGTTTACTAGCATGCAATATCATTAAAAGACAAACACGTGAATTTTGTTTCAAGTAAGCTAAGTGAGTCTCTCTGCACCTCCAAAAGTACATCTGCATATATTACTCAACAACTCCACTCCCACTATAGCTTAAACTTCTTAGCATGCTGTACACCATTAACCTTTGTGTTATCTAGTCCCTCTCAAATTTTACAGTTCTGGGGTTCAAAAGGTAGGGTAAAAGCCAGTTCGACTTGTTTTGAGTGCATTTGGTACCATAGTTGCTCGGACTCTTCAAAAATGTTGCCGCACCCATGTTGGATCCTTTGAAAATATACTATTTTTGGAGGATCTGACACGCACCCGTCGACATCTTCGAAGAGTCCGAGCAAACACAATAATTGGTACCATTTATTCTGGTGAAAGAGAATCTCTGAAGCAGTAAATAATATTAGACATTTATCCAGTCAAATCCAATTGATTTCAGCAACAGGCCCAAAGATCTAAGAAGGGGTCCAGACAGCACATATGCAATTATCCACATACTTCTTCCTCTTAAGATGGGTAAGATGCTGGAAAAAAATTAATATAACCGCCTCCTCTAAGGAGGTCAGGAGACTTTCAGACTGCTGAAAACAAACATGCACAAGCAAGAGAGAGAATTACAGGAATTTTGATGTTTCCCACTTTCCAAGTATGCTGCTAATGGCTCAGTGTATGTCAGACACTGTAATACTGAATTGAGGAAGCAGGTATTCCCAAGATTTTGCAAGCCGGCTCCCTGTAAAAAAAAAAAAAAAACCGGTCCTATAATTAAGCAATGTGGAGACTTCCATAAAAGAAATTGGTCTCCAAGTATAAATAAAATGGTCATGGTAGGTCTTGTTGATTCATCAAGTGATTCTTGTCCAACAACATTCTTGAACTCAAACATTAAATGAGAAGTAGTTCATTCTGCTGCAACAGATCAAGATCAAATTCCAAAACCCACTAAAGAGGCATCAGAGAGCCAAGAGGGGAGAAACTAAAAGTTCTGCACATTCCATCAGGTACAATCTCAGACCAACTTGAAGTAGAAAATTACATAACTAAACATCATGTCAATTAGTTCATAATAGCAAGACATGCATATCCACTAATTTTCAGAGTATAAAGAAACCAACAAGGAAAGAGCACCTCAATTTAAGGAAAAGACACACAACAAAAAAAGATTCACTCTGCTTTTGGGTTCACATATGCAGTCTAATGCAGATTTATGATTGTGAGGATCGTACAACGAAAAGGTGGCTCCAATAACATGTGAAAGGATAACTTGCCTCCAATCAACACCTTAAAAAGAGCGGTAGAGCAGCACAAGATGTACATAAACTCTTTTGTCCCTCACCAAATTCTCGTGGGACAACATAATAACAAAATAAACCAGTTTTATCTTATCAAACCAAAGCTTTCTACTCCTAGAGCCTTTTGTATCTTATCACATCTCTCTCGTCTTACTTCATAAAAAAAGGCCCTTCCTCACACCAGAATCTCTTTTGGGTTATAATATGTAGACTTCAGTGTAAACCAACAATTGTCGGAAGGAGCTCACCAAGTTGATTATCATAAAATATGAAAGCTGTGTATCCTACCTAAAAATTTTAAGGCGAGTAGGCAACTACAAGCTTTATCAACCCTTTTACATCCGTACAGAATCCAAGTGGAACAACTATAAACAAAAAATACAAACCTCTAATAGAAGGAATGGATTAACGTAAGTGGGGACATACATACATCTCTGACAAACAGATAATAGTTGTATTGTACCGTTACACGCAAGGATAAGATTATTTCCGAGGGAGGATACAGATTGGCCACGGAAGATGCAGCGAGCAAAGGTTCCTCCTACTGCGGAGATGATACTGTCCTATCGCATGGGAGTTTATCAGCTCCTTGCATAGTTAAACAAGGAAGCTCTAGCTTGCTTGTAAATAGCTTTTGAACATAACACCTCCTTCGCACCACATAATTACCTTATGTTTTCATGGGAAAAATAGAAAAATATGACCTAAAAGCATTCAAAAACATGATTCAAGCAATGCAGTCACACACACACACCCCAAAAAAAAGAGGGTGGGTGGGTTGGTTGCGAACATCGAAATGTTGGATAAAAAGTTGTCTTTTGGGACTTCTAAAGCTTTGAAAATGATGTTTATCGGACAATCATATGACAGACCCATATGTTCTTCTGAAAGTTATACATAGGGAAGAGACTTTGTAAAGGTTTTGAGCCATAATGGATGGAAGGCATTGAAGAATAGAGAAAACATCAACACCTTATCCAGCCAAGCACACAAAAATGTCATCATAGAATCACCTTTCCTTGTAGGTGATCAATTCAGACTTTGCTAAAGATATGGCACAATAGAAGAAAAAGACCCATATGGCTAATTATCTACTAATTGGGATAATGAGTTAAAGTTCAACTTGAAATCAATGGCGGAGCCAAAATTCTTACTAAGGGAGTTCAAAATCTGAAGAATTAAGACATACAAACTAGTCGAAGGGGGCGTTCGACATCTGATATATATAAACAAATAAAAAAATTTAACCATATATAAATAGTATAAATTTTCGCCGAAGGGGTTTCAGATGAACCCCCTAACCAAGGGGTAGCTCCGCCCCTGCTTGAAACCTGGTATAGTGACAACATGAGTTGAGCTTAAATGGAGAACTGATAATCTATCTACATAGCTGATACAAATATGTTTGTGACTGAGGAATAATTGTGGTTGTTTGATAATATCACCTTTCTGAATTCCATCGCAACATTTCTATATAAAAGACAAGTCTTCCTGGTAAAAAGGAGATAATAAACTGTACATGCAACCACACGATAACATGCAAAATAAGGTGAAAATAGTCATATCAAAGTACCTGAAATACTAGCACTGAAATGAAAATATATATAACAAAAAAAAATCTTTTTGGAATTCAACTCAGCTTTAAGTTACCAAAAAAGTAGAGCAGATCAAATCAAATCACCCCAGTACTATCCGAAATTGAGAAACTTCACCCTCCGTTAGACTTTTGAGCTAATACATCCTTGTCATCAGTAAAAAGCCTCAATTTTTGCCCTTCACCCCGGACGGAGCTCCAATGTAATGGTATTTTTTAAACCATAGTCAAGACATCCAAGTTAAATCTAGACTCATAAATGAGTCTGTTTTTGCTAATTGCACGGATATAGATGGACACCAAAAGTGTAATAGAGAAAAAAATTATGCAAATTCATAGGACCACTAATGATACTAGAAAAGCCAAAAAGCAGTATCAAATATTAACAGAACACATATATCAAAAGCAATGAAATTCTAAAATATGTTTCGGTCTTCCGAAAAAAGCCTCTCTATCTCATTGTAGTGGTAAGGTGGCGTACAATCGCGTGATTCCACTGGCTATGTTGTTTTTATTGTTTGTAATGAAATTCTAAAATATCTATATAACTATTAAGCGAAAATGCAGAATCAAATACAAAGTGAAAAACAAAAGCTTAAATTAACAGAAAAATAATTTTTTACAGAAACTCACAATTCTCATAATCTTTCTGAAAGCAATTCCAAAGCTCACTTCTCGATCCATCCCATTACTTTCCATCACCGCATCACCGCCGTTCCCAATCCCGCCGCCCTTTTTCCCGGCACCGACAACTAACCCATTTTCTTTCCGGGTCTCCAAATTCGGGTTCAGTGTTTCCAGCTGAAACCCACCATTATTTTTCCCACTAATAAACCCATTAAACGGTTTTCTCGCCAAATGAAACTCAATCTTCCGATGAAACAACGACGACGACGCCGATGAATCCAAACTAAGATCCGACCCAATTAACTGCTGACCCAAATTTTCCTCCATTTTATCAATTGTAGATTCACCCATCAAAACCCCTCTTCTCCTCTCCACACAAAAGTATCAAAATCAAACCTTTTTCAAGAAAATCAGCTATTTTTGGCTGTTTTTCCTTATTTTTCCCTCGTTTTACAGCTAAAATATATGAATCAAATTGGGTTTTTCACCAGAAATTCACTGAACAAATGTGAAAAAGAGAAGAGGGGTTTGAGTTTTTCGGCTCTTAGAGAAAGAGACGAGCTAAAAGAGAAGAAACTTAAAACCCTACTTAGCTAAAACAAATATAGTAAAGGAGTCTCCTTTACGCTGTTCCGCGATACACCAGATAGGGTTTTTAGACATATGTGTTATAGGAATTTGACACGTGTACATAATAGGGGTATTTTTGTCATTTTGAAAAAAAAATTATTTTTATTTTTGTGTTTTTGTGATGTTGAAGAAGTCAAGTGTGATTTAAGTAGAGGTGGAAATTGAACCTTAGGAAAAATGGAAATTTTTAAATGTTAAAAATTACTACTAATTTATCTTGGCTATATAAATTAAATTTTGAAATTTGATATGGTTATAAGGTAAGGGGAGAAATGTAAAGATTGTTGTTATAGCAGAAATATACTGATTCGAGTTTTTTTTTGTAGTGTGCATTAAATAAATTTTGTACGTTGCGTACTACGTTATATTAAATTTCAAAGGAAATCGATTTTCTTAGTTGTTTTTTTAATGTACATATAAAGATAGAAAACAATTGTAGTTGTTCAGGATCGGAGCTATGATGGTGTTAGGGTAGTCATTGGAACGGTATTCACTGAAAAATTGCTCCATTGTATGAAAAAATCGAAAATTACTCTATAATTATATATGCAGTGTTTTGAAAACCATAAGACATTGTGGAGAGTAGTAGTTCAATGGTCAAGGATGTGCGTAGATCTCCTCGATGCGGGAGGCTCATGTTTAATTTCCCCTGTCCACACAATGTTGTACTTTTTGTTCATTTTGTGTAGCACCCTTTCATTTTTAGTTCGTCTCAAAAAGATTGTTATCTTACTATAACTAGAAATAATTTAACTTTAAATTATTTTTTCCTTTAATGAAACAATTTACAATCATATAAATATTTAAGTATTATTTTGGACAACAAGTTTTAAAAGTTTTTTTTAATATCATGTCAAATTAAACGATATCATATAAAATGAGACGAAAGAAATAATATTTTTTAGCCTTCCAATTTTAGCTTTTGAACGTGGTCTAGCTGGGCCTAATTAGCTCTTGAGGCCCAATGGATCTTAGCTTTAAAATTGGGCCTATGGTCCTAAAACTAAAATGGACCAAAAAAGCAAATACAGAGAAAAATGCAAAGTTGCATGTCTCAAACACACCCTGTAATGTTTTGAGTAATTTTCATAAATAACCACCTAGTGAAATATAATAGGCTAAAATAGCTATAATTTTAAAATTATATTTTATAATTAGAATTACTAAACTCAATTTTGTATAAAACGTGTATGTAACTAGTCCTTATACAAAAACACTGAGCTGTCATTAAATAGTGATTACTTATGGATTAATTGCAATATAAGGAAGCAGTTCCTTAAATAAAGGAAGCTCAATGTAATTAATTTTTTCTTATCTAATATGAATCTCTATACCAAAAATAAAGCATCAAAGTTGCCTGGTATCCACTAGATAGACAAGAACCATGCAAATATTCTCAGCGATGTTATATGGAATTTTGGTGAGGAAAAAAATTGATTTTCGTTTTGATACGTTTGCTCATGTGACTTGACCATATTATACAAATTGTTAATCATATTCAATTATATATATTTTTTTCGATTCTTTGTAGTTCATCTTCCTGGTTATCTATTTTTCAAAAAAAAATTCTTTTCTTGAGTATCTCTTTTTAACTGTATACTAGGAATACGAACAGTTGGTGTTTTTGTTGACCGATTGTGTATATAAAAAGTATAATTTTGTTTGTATAAACAGTAACGATATTTATTTTTTTTGTGTAGCTGACTTGTTCGTATATAAGCATAGATGTATATAGATTATAGTTGTCCGTGTATACCTCTAGACTTGTGATATTGTTTTATTTGATTTTATTAGTTTTGCAAAAAAAAAGTTTAGAGTATAATTGTAATCATAAAGAAAACACAAAGAAAACGTATGTGGATTGTTGTATTTTGTTTTATATAATTTTTTAAATTTTATATGCAATATTTTTTTGTTGTATGTGTATAAAGGTATCGTTTCTGAGATTTCAAAATATACAAGTTTGTTTGCTGTAAAAAAAAAAGGGGTGGGAAGTACTTGTATATGTTCTTTGTGATTATTACAAGTGCAATATGTGTTTGTATAAAAATAAATAAATTATGTTTCTAATTTATACAATCTTGTTATATATATAGACAATGACTTCAATAGCTGTTATGGTTATGCATTCTGAACGGTGGGATGATGATAATTGTTGCATTGACTATACTTCGGAAGGTATCGTCATCAAGGAACATTCAACATATATGGCTTGCATCGGTAGAACTACCTTGCACTTCAAACAGCATGAAGTACCTGAAAAGTTGGGTTTGAACGTTGCATCTATTCATGTCTAACAGGTGTGAAAAACACAGTCTCGTGAAATCTCCTCGATTGAATTTCGGATAGTGTCTTTTGCAAGTCATTCATCGCATTAATATTTGTATAACACTTTATGTGATGGGTGACAACGGTGGATGTATTTAACTCCCTGTATGTAAGATTAACCAGAAATTGGTTGAATAAATCATGTTGTGTAAAGCTACACAACAATTTTTAAGATATCTGCATGAAAAAAAAACTAATGAAGATATGTATAATGTAGGCACACATGACAAATATGAGCAACATCCCCCTAACTGCTCAAAAAAATTATTTTACAAGGAAAACATAGCCATGATATTATTTGCCACATCAGGAATGCATGTGCGTGTAAGTATACGTATAAAATATATGTATAAGTATAAATATATTTTAAAAATAGCCTGTTATATGTATTTGTATAAACACTCAAATATGTACAAACTGTGACAAGCCAAAACACTTATATAAAACTCAAAACTTATACCAAAACACTCAAAACTTATACAAGCTTTGACAAGAGAAAACACTTAAACTTATACAACTATGGGTAAATGTGTTGTTTATACAATTATGGTATATATACCCATCATATACAACTATAGTTGTATGTGTATAAATTGTGACAAATCAAAACACTCAAAAATTTATAATAACTAAAAAATTATACATAAATATTAGATTATAATACAGAACTAGTATGAGATACATTCTCGAAAAAAATAAAACATATACCTCGTCTCCTTCAATTTCGTTTTCAATTGGTTTGCTGAAATCATACCCATCTTTCTTTTTTGATTCGTCGCTGCTAGATGTAATTTCTTCTGCTTTTCTCTTTTTTCTAGGCTCGTACGTTGTGAAATTGAGTCATGCCGATCCTTTGATGTCACTTCTTCACTAGCCCTAACTTTTGCAAGGACCCTGCCATGATGGAGTTATACCCAACAAAAAAGATGACAAATCATCCATAATGTTAACATGCAAGTTTATACCTTTGGTTACCCTCTTAGATGATGATTCTTCAACCATTGTGGTTGTGCATCTACTAAAAATAAATCTTACCTGCTAATAAAATGAGTAATTGCAGGAGAAAATTAAGGGTTTGATATGGAAAGAAGAATCAAAGCTTTTGTATAGAAGGAGAGAGAACGTAAGAGAGGGAGACGAATGATCTTATACAAAAAGGTCTCTCAGTCCCACAAGATCTTATGGCTAACTTTATTAAACGTTAGTCCTTTTATGTAAGTTTAAAAAATTATAGCTAATATTTGTGATTTATAAGAGAATGTTGCTCTATTATGTTTACCTTTTGGTAATGTTACCTATTGTTTCTTTTATTTAAAAAAATACTATATTTAAAAATTATGTAAAAAAATTATACATTTTAAAATATATATGAATATGAAGAATTTAACCAACACTCGAAATTTATGTCACATAAAACTGTGATAAAGGAAGTAACATATATTATTATTGAAAATTACATAAAAAATATTATTAATTACAATAATTAATAACTTAAAATATTTTTAAAACATGTAAAAAAATTATTGAAATTAAAATCAGTAAAGATGAATCTAGAATTTAAATGCATACAAAGTCAAAATTCAATTATATCTTATCAAATATTCAAATTTAGTGTGTTCAAAATTTATTATTTATACTAATTAACTATATTTATTTGGCAATACATATACAAGATATAAAAGGGTCTAAATTAATCAAAATTAATGAATTCAAATGAAACTGTAGTTTCTTTACTAAATCCAGTCATGAGAGAGACTAACCCATTATTCACCATTTCTTTATTTATGTGGCAGTTTTCGCTTATCGATAATCTTTAACTAATTTCTGAATTTAAATTGAATCGTATCAATTCATTATTTAAAAATTTGTAACTACATGAAAAAACTTGTATTAATTGCAATTCTTGCATAATTATCGCAATTAATATGCATAAATTACTAATTTAAATTTCAACAAGCAAAAAATATCATATAAATTAATACAAAACAACCAAATAATTAATCAAATTATTAAAAATTAGTTGTGATCGATGCAACAAACCATTGATTAATATACTTCTAGGTGGGAGAAACTAATAATATATTAACTAATTATAATAATTTGATCAACGATCATATTAATAAATTTAATATTCAGCCTATAGCGTTGAAATTCCAAAAATCCAAACATTTTTTTAATCTTTTTTTAAAAAATATTATGAATTAAAAAAATAAATTGCAGGGATCCTAGATTCTCAGACTTTTAATTTAATTACTATATATTAAACCCTAACGTGCAGACTGGTTTCTATGGAGGAAATTATTATACGTTAAACATGCATGCATGACTTTTGCTCATAAAAAAAAAAAAAAACATTACCTCATTGCCTCAAACGCTCCCGTTCATTGCGATGTAAGGAGGGGTCGAATATACGCAGCCTAACCACTATGTTTAAAAACATAGCGTGATTGTTTCCGAATGACCCATGATAAGCGTCGAAAGTTGCATTGACTAACTAGTACTTCACAATTGAAAGAAGTGCAAACAATTTAAAAAGTCATTTTGCTTTATTCCATCATACTCCAAAGTCAAAAAATAGTGAATCTTTCACTCTATC